>JAECMU010220380.1:0-15727 GCA_016106625.1 Dracogyra subfuscus | reverse complement strand
TCGAGCTGTAAATAGTCTGACACCAAAGTACTATGCGGTGTTTGTGTCCAATCTTTTATTTTGTGATCAAATACACACGTCTTTCTTCGGATACAATCCTTTAATAAACCGTTAAAAGACGACCCCCGATCGTTTAAAGTGTTTATTTTTACACACAAAGGCTGCGCAGTACCGCATTGTTGAACTGAAAAGATCGCAAGCCCCTTACTCCATGTATAAACAGTTAACAACAATAGAATTGTACTCGGCTCTGACGTCACTTCCGGGGTTTTCCGAAAGCTCACGAAGAAATATGCATAAATCATGCTTTGATACTGATCGGTGTAATATCTTCGTTTTAAGATAACTACACGTATTATATTGTTATAAACTTATTTGTATATTATTTTTATATCATTTTTCTTTTAAAATGAGCTATAATATGGTTTCGTGTCATGTTACCTTTAAGCTTACTACCATTCCATATCATTTTCATGTCCATCCTGAAAAATAGTCATTTATCTTTTCTAGTTTTTAAAGCTCTTGAGAAGAACACGATATGAAATGGAAGCTTGCTTAATATGTTATCCTATAATTATTGGCATTATTACTGTTAATATATATTTTTATATTTATACCCATTAATGTACATTTCTTAGTAACCACTGGAAGATATAACGTTTTTAGAAATATGTACCAGTATATACACCATTTAATGCTCTTAACAAATATGAATTTATTTATTTTTTAAATATTGACATGCATCATTACAAACTCGCTACAAAACATAGAACTAATTTAATGTCTTGTATAATTAAGATAACCTATACAATGTTAGAAAGGTAGCTTGTGGGTTTTTTAACAGATATAACTGACACTATGACAGTTTGTATTAATTTTTAGCACATTATTATCTGTTTGACTGTCTTAATTGATGTATTGGCAATATTCCCCAGGGCCCTGTTTCATAAAGCGATTTTAACTGATTACTTTAAGTGTAGAATAATGTAGATTTGCACTTACAGTTCATCCCATAGGGATCGTTTTTTTTCTTTTGTTTTTCATACTATGTAATTTACTACAAGTTATTTATTTCCGAGCCTATTGATTTGTAAATTGCACACACAAATTGTATTTCTTTGTTATTTCCAAAACATGTTTACTTTTCTTCTTATGTCAAACCAACCTGAAGTTATTTACAAAAAACATTTTAATAGAATTGTGGGATGGACTATCAAGATAATATTAGGGCAATATCGCTTTGTGGAACAGGACCCAGGATAGTAACAATAAATAAGTACATGATGTTCTTTATCACATGAAAGAATTGACAATATCCAGAGAAAAAACTAATTGAGAAAAAGACACCCCCGTTCCCCACCTCCACCCCGAAAAAAAGCAGCAGAAATATACTGAATATCATACCATCTTATTCGGTTGTTTCTGTTTCTTTCCATTCTTCTTCATATGGTGTGGAGAAATGAGGTCACTGGCACACATAGTGAGTCACTCTAACGATATCCATGTCTCACTTCCAACCCCAACCAACTGGCAAATACCACTAGCTCTTGTTTTTGTGGATCTATACAAGTTAACATTCATCAAACTGTGTTTCTAGGTAGCTTATCTGTGACCAATCATATCTAGTACTAATATAGCACATCCGCCTGTTTCCCAGCATTAAGAGCTGCCCCAGACTGTATTGTCAGGTGGTGTTTAATGAGACCTCCATGTACTGTTCTCCATGCTATAAACACTTGTTTCCCTTCACATTGTGGCTGGGATGTTTACACAAAGCAGAGCCACCTTGTGTACAGTTGGTGATCAATGGCAAACTGCAGACAACTCACTCAGCTACTATAATAAAACTTGTCAAACATGGGTAACTGGCCAGCTCCGTTAAACAAATAAGATAATTAATATTCTCTCAAGTGATGTGTGTTGGGGACCGCTCATAATTATTAACATGTTCATGAGTGTTATACACCATACCTTGAGTTGGGGGACAGGCCTCGTGAAATTATGGTTAGGCCATCGGTCTACAGGCTGGTAGCTACTGGGTTCGGATCCCAGTTGAGGCATGGGATTTTTAATCCAGATAACGACCCCAAACCCTGATTGAGTGATCTGCAAGGCTCAGTGGGTAGGTGTAAACCACTTGCACCGTCCAGTGGTTCATAACTGGTTCAACAAAGGCCATGGTTTGTGCTATCCTGCCTTTGGGAAGTGCAAATAAAAGATCCCTTGCTGCCAGTCAAAAAGAGTAGCCCATGAAGTTGGTTTCCTCTCAAAATCTGTGTGGTCCTTAACCATATGTCCTGATGCCATATAACCGTAAATAAAATGTTTTGTGTGCATCGTTAAATAAAGCATTTCTTTCTTTTCTTTCTTTGAGTGGGGAATTTAATGCCAGCATATGCTTATAAAAAGTTTGTTTTGTTTAATGACACCACTATAGCACATTGATTTATTAATCACCGGCTATCATTTGGTAATTTTATACATATAGTCTTAGAGATGAAAGTCACAGTTCCATTAGTTTACTTTTTTTTTTTTTTTTTTTACTTTTTTGTTTAATGTGCACATTCAGAGCAAGCTGTTATAGCACACGCCTGTCTTGGGCACACACCTCAGCTATCTGAGCTGTCTGTCCTGTCTGTCCAGGACAGAATAGAAATTAGTAGTTAGTTGTTATTGTTAGTGAAAGAGAAAAGAGGGTGTAGCGGCCATACACCTACCCAATGAGCCCTTAAAAACTCGCTCTGGGTGGGAGCCGGTACCGGGCTGCGAACCCAGTACCTACCAGCCTGTTGTCCGGTGACTTAACCACTAGGCCACCGAGGCCGGTTTTTCATTAGTAGCAAGAGATCTATTATATACACCATCCCACAGGCAGGATAGCACATACCAAAGCCTTTGATATATCAGTTGTGGTGCACTGGCAAGAATGAGAAAAAAACATGTGGGTCCACTGACGGGGATCGATCCCAGACTGACTGTGCATCAGCACTTTACCACTGGACTACATATATGTCCCACCCCTTCATATGCTTTTAAAGCAAACGAAAATGTGGATAAAAATGAATAAATAGGCTGTTGAAGTAGTGTGAAGATGACTGGTTGGATTGGATAACATATTAATGTGCCTATATCTAATTAAGGTTCAAGCACATCTGTCCCAGGCACAGTCTCTGACTTAGGAATTGACTGAGTCTGGGACAGAGGTGGGGTGTGGATTTTTGGAATAGCAATTATGTTTTTTTAATTAAAAATTTAAATGTTAACTAGCCAAAAAAAAAAAAAATAATTGATTGCTTGACTGAGGAGACATCTTGTTTTGTAGGTGACAGCAAGTCTGGAGTGTACCTGTGTCGACACCCCGATGTACAGCTGCGAGTTGCCGATGGTCGAGATGAAGCCAAGACGTGTATATGTGTCTTCAAGGTAATTCTTCATTCACTCATTGATTTCAACTTATTTTCATGCTTATATCCAATTAAGGTTCAAGCACACTGTCCTGGACACACACCTCTGCTATCTGGGATGTACGTCTGTCCAGAACAGTGGATTATTTGTTAATAAGAGCAAAACGGGTGTAATTGTCTTACACCTACCCACTGAAACTCGCTCTGGGTTGAAGCCAGTAGCTGTGCGCAAACCCAGTACCTACCAGCCGTATGTCTGATGGCTTAACCATGACACCACCGAGGCCGGTGGTAATTCATTATGATACAGTGTCCTTTAGTGAGATCATTGGGGAGAAAGAAATCGGAAGAATGATTATAATATATGATTTGCAATCGTAAAGAAAATATGAAAAGAAGTGAATCAGTGCTTTTTAACTCTGCTGCATTGGTCAAATGAACACACTGGTGTACGTACTATCAGTGACACCTCTCCCTCCACACCAGTACACTCTTTAAAGAATAACTAACAAGCTACAAGGAATTATGAATTATCTGTCCTGAGAGAATGAATGTTCATTCACTCATGAGGGACAGATAATTTGTAACTCCTCGTAGTGAGTTCGTTAATCTCTTCATTACCCATTGTCACTTTTAACTGTTTTTTAATATTTAAAAAATTCCTCTGCTGTTGACAACAAAGCCATCAGCCATTATTTCTTATAATCTTATGTGCATTGCACAATGTAATATAACTGATGTCAAATCGTAATGACATTCTTTTTATAGCCAAATGTTTACAATACAAAATAATACACCAGAGGTTAAAATAGAATATAAATATTTTTCTACTGCTACTAGTGCTGCTGCTTATGAAAATATAACATTTCATGTTTATGAAACAAATTATAAAATTTGTAAATATTTACAGATCATATAGCATATGTGTAATATGAGTCATAAATGGAAAGATTATATGAATGAAAGTGAAGTTCCGTCCAGAGCAACCAACCAAATGTCATCATTTTTAAGCCAACCAGTTGGTGGCTGCAGAAGCAATCTGCACACTGTGCAAAAATAGACAAAATATTACCCCGTATGTATTATACGCCCACATGGGTAATAATAGTATACAATGCCTGAACTCCCCTCCACTTTGTGTGGGTGTATGTACTTTATGAGTGGCCCTTAACCAGTGTCGGCAGCTTTACAAATTTGTTTTTAAAAGGTTTGCTTTTGCTTTTGTAATTTTATTTTAAATGTGAAAAATGTGTTCAAAAGTCTGAGCCATGCGGCATAAAAAATGAAACTATGTGAAAGCCAAAGTGATGGTAAGTGAGTTTACAAGTTTACTATCTGTTTTCGTTATGTTTTTCAGGTCACACTGGGCAGATGTAAGTCTATGCCCGTGGCAAATATGGATAGCATTGTTGAACCAACTCCTAACTTTGACTCCCACATATCTGCAACTGCTGCACAGCCCAGCGACACACCCACAACACAGATGCTGCGATCTCAGGTTAGTTGTGTTCTTATTATCACTGCCGCACAGCCCATTGACACACCTACAACACAGATGCTGCGATCTCAGGTTAATTGTGTTCTTATTATCACTGCCACACAGCCCATCGACAAACCTACAACACAGATGCTGCGATCTCAGGTTAGTTGAGTTCTTATTATCACTGCCGCACAGCCCAGCGACACACCTACAACACAGATGCTGCGATCTCAGGTTAGTTGTGTTCTTATTATCACTGCCACACAGCCCAGCGACACACCTACAACACAGATGCTGCGATCTCAGGTTGGTTGATTTCTTATTATCACTGCCGCACAGCCCAGCGACACACCTACAACACAGATGCTGCAATCTCAGGTTAGTTGAGTTCTTATTATCACTGCCGCACAGCCCAGCGACACACCTACAACACAGATGCTGCAATCTCAGGTTAGTTGTGTTCTTATTATCACTGCTGCACAGCCCAGCAACACACCTACAAGACAGATGCTGCGATCTCCGGTTATTATCACCACAGCATGATGGATAGGTAGCAGGGATGTGACTTCTGGGGTCATTTAAGAATGACATAACAGAGAATTTGTAATTTTTATACCCCTTCCCCATGTAGTGTTAAAAGCCAGGTCTCACTCTGTGTATTGCCAAATTGGCCAATTGCAAATTTTTATAGAAAATGGCTACACAATTTACACTTTGGCTAATAAAATATTCCTCAAATTAATCACGTTTTAATGATTTTCAATGAAATACTCTACATTTCCGAAAATTGGCGAAACCCTGAAAGCACCCCACTTATAAATTACATAATGCTGGTCAATTTGTTTTCAACATTTTAACTGTCAAGGGCCGAGGCTGCTGAGTTCATGGATTTTAGATGAAACACCCCACCCCCATGCTGAGGATAGAACAGGTTTTTTTACAGAGCGATGTTGCTATTCATATAGGTATCCAGAGAAAATGTAGACAAAATGGTCGGCTAGGTTCATATTTGAAAATACACACCCAGGTTGAGACCAGGCTATGTCCCTGAATATGGGAACTATGTTTCCTCCTGTTACCTTCGTTTGAATGTCGGTTGTGAAAATTTCACATAGGGCTCAAAACGGTCTGTGGCCAGATTGTCAAATGCGACCATGTCCTGTTGGGTGACTTAAATATTTAAAAATAATGGCGTTACTTGCCCAAATAATGTTATTTGGGTAATCTTCTTTAGAGCTATAACATATGCGCCACTATTAATATTTGTATTGCATATATTTACTCCACATTAAAATGTTGCTCGTGGGTCATGGTTTGCTTACCTTAATTTGCCAACATCCATTATTATATTTTGGTGAGTTTCGAGCCCGGGTCACATGTTGAGATTGTTTGTATTTGATATTCTTTGCTGAAGGTGAAACAGAATGTTGTATTACTGAGTTTCATTCTAATTGTAGGTCTATCTGTTTGAATACACTGATGAAGCCTTGCCGTCAGAAAGGCCACGCCATTGTTTGCCATATGCCTTGGTGGATTTCAAGAAAAATCTGTCTGCATTTAAATCTACCTCAAGGCCTAGATCCTCCTATGACCGAAGTGCTGAATCCTGGCGTATGGAGACAGAACCTGCCCTTCTTCCATCTTGGAGTGCACGGTTGTCAAGAAGGTCAAGAGAGAGCAGTGCTGCAGATCCAAGGAATGAGTCTGAAGGATTTAGAACTGACCATCTCTATTACCCAGCTGCTGAGGGTAGGAGAACAAGCATTGAATGTCAGTATCCTCCTAGAGTTGATGCCAGAAGAGAAAATGTTGATGAACAAAGCATTACTGCCGGCATCATGTTCCCTTACAAAGTTGCAGTCATTCCTCAGAGTATGATATCAGGGGTGCCTGTGATGACACTAAATGTGCCCCCAACATGGAGAGAAGATCCTGAAGCAGCTAGGCGAAGGAGCATTGACAATCAACAGACTTCAGAACATGGTCAAACTTCAGCAGATGCAGTGGACATTCCTGTGCCAGAAGCAAAGATTTTAAGTCCTGAAATCCAGACCATGATCAAAACGGTTAATGAATTGTGGGGGAAACCTCCTGAGCATGGTCAGGCACAAATTTTCACTGATACTGATACTGATTATAGTAATTTTATTGAACCCATCTCATCTAATTTTAACCTACAACCATCAGCAACTCCTTCTTCTGGTGCGGTGTCTTGCCAGAACAGTGCTCAGCTAAGTAGAAGAGTAGATCCACGGATAGGTAAAGTGGCAGCTGTGATGCCTGATCCAAATCTCAAACAAAAGATTTCAGAAGTTGCTGGTTTAAGTACTGAAGCAGACATTAAGGATTTAAATGAAAGCATTGAAGCTTTAAATGAAAACAAGCATGCTGGAGTGCCATCTAATCAGGATAATCAGCAAGCATTTTCACCATCACATGCTGGTCCAAAGGTTGATGCACACATCTGTGTCAAAGATTCTGTTCAGACACGAGTAGATACAAGTCATAATGAGAAATCAGACACTAGTACAGCTTCTTTGCCTGTAACAACACGGTCAGGTAAAAAGAAGATATCTTTGAAAGATTATTCCAGCAGAGTCTCTGTAGCAAAGAAGACACAAGTAAGTTCTGTGGCTTCATCCAAAACAAGTCCAGTCTTGGATTCTAAATCTGATGAGAACTCAAAGGTTGTCACGGATTCTATATCAGAACCTCAAACTGAGTTGCTATCTGATAGTCATAAAGTTGAAACAAAGAATGCAGAACCTCCAAATTCAGACAACATAATTGGAAATACCTCTAAGCCATCTGACAAAGAATCTACCGAAATTGCTGGAAATACTGAAGACAAGTTGAAAGTTTCTTTGACTTCATTACATCCAGCACCAGAAGCTATTGTTAGTTATTCCACATCTGCTGTGAAGGATGATGGGATTGCCAATTACACCACGTCTGCTGTGATGAATGATAATGCTACTTCTGAAGGCACCGTACATGACCAAAGTGGTTTAGACACATCACAGAGTAGTCTTAGAGGTCTGTCTTCTTTCGATTCTCCCAGACAAACTGGATACACATGTTTTGATTCTCCATCTAAGGCAAGTCATACATCATGTAGCATAGGTCAGTCCATGTATTCTCCATCTAAGCAAGCATTGTATTCTTCACCAATAGGTTCATATAAATCCATGTTCTCTTCTCTTAGTGAGTCTGATGTTTCTGATGTTGAACAAGGCATGAAGACCATTTCAGATGGCGGTATGCAAAGTGATGACATAGGCAGCTCAACTCGACCTATGATCAGTTCACAGGATGTTTACAGAACCTCAGGATTCACAGGCGAAACAGTTACCGATCAACCATCAGCAGTTTCAGCACAGGACCTAGTCAGTAAACTGCAGGCTATGGGTAATATACAAGATGTTCTTCAGAAGTACAAATTTCCTTTGCCGTCTTCGGGGACTTCTTCTCACATCCAGCTTTCTCCTGTCTCATCCAAACCAGGCACGCTTGCCTGTCCTGACTACGATGTCGACATGCGGATGCAGAGAGAGGCAGCTCTTCAGTACAGACAAGATGAATATGATGAATCGGATGCACAAAGAATGGGACATCGATCAAAACCAATGCTAACGTACCACATGGGGTACGAAGAAGCTTATAGCCAGTCAGAAAACAGTACATACATTCCACGTTCAGTCAGTCCAAGACATGACCTCAGCCAACAACCAGGTCATGCTGGATGGAAAGTGAATGCAAGAAGCGATAAAGCTGATCAGGCAAGATACCCCAGGCAGCGAAGTCCAAGAAGACCCCGAAGTCCGAGAAGCCCGCGAAGTCCAAGAAGACGTAACTCGTGGACAAGATATGAACCAGATGTTAATGCTTATGGCGATGTCGACATGCGTTGTCTGTGGAAACCAGGCTCACACAGTTCTGAAGATTCTAGAGACAGCAAAAGTAGGAGTTCAAGCAGGTCTGAACATGGACCCCAGGATTCTCATTACACCGGAATGGAAACGCATACAGACCAGAGTGTTGGGAAAGGAGAATCAGCTAGTTTGGAAACTGATGACAAAAAGAGGTAAATATCATCTAAGTTGCTGGTCTCTTAGATCAATCATTCTTTATCATAATCCTTACGAAATTGTCCATTTAAAAACATGAATAAATGTATGTTTAATGACACCCCAGGACAAAAATGAGATCGGCTATTGGGTGTCAAACAAAGATAACTACATCATTATAAATATACGTTTAAAATCAATGCAGAAAACTACGCAGAAAACTGTTGGATAGGTTGCTAAGAGCATTTTAGGTAGGATTTGATAGTGTTAAAACAGTGAGCAGAGAAAATATTAAGACGTACATGTCCTAGAAACTGAAGACAAAAAAACACTCCTATAAGTGTACATAACATAACATTAGGTACACTTCCTAACATCTACCTTATTTATATCGAAAGAAGCACAGAACCATCCTGACCTCAACACTGGAGGGGGGTTCACCTTTCAGCTGGGGGTGGGTGGTTTGGGACAGTGCCTTGATAGCAGTCTGGGTGTAATTGTTGCCTGGGATGAGTCAGTTCATTAATAAGCAAGTAAATATTGGTAACACAGTAACAGTAAGATTGTCCAAGTAAAATCACATATTATACATTATGTTGGATAAAATGAAAAACTGAAAAAACATTTTTGGGATTTTTGGATTGTTTTTATCTCCATTATTACTTTTGTCAGAGGAGCATTTCTAATACAGATTTGTTTGTTCATCCGTCTGTCTATCCATCTGTCCATATGTCTGTACATCTGTCAACATTTCCTTTGATTTTTTTGGTTGATTTTTTTTTTTAACGACGTACTCAACACATTACAATTACGGTTATATTGGCGTCTGACATATGGTTACATGTATGTCGAGAAAAAACCCCAGTGGTTAGCTGACGGGGATCGATCCTAGACTGACCGCGCATCAGGCGGGCACTGTACCACTGGGCTATGCTGCCCGCTACATTTCCTTTGAAGTCTTATTTTCTTCTACAGTTTTGGTTTAATTGTTCTAAAACTTGGTACAATGATTCTGTGGGGCACCCTTCTCAAACTAAAGGATATATATTTTGAAAATTAAGAATTAACTTTTTTAATTATTAAATGTTTGAAAATTATGAAGTCTATCTTAAGAGTTCTTTTTTCTTTACATTTGTGTCACAGAACATACTATAGCACATTTACAGGTTGACTAAACATTCTCCAACCTGACTGGTACTAGCACAGCCCTTATCAAGACATGTTCTCTTGATGTACGGTCGGTGTGGGATCGATTCCCATCCGTGGGTCCATTAGGCTATTTCTCGCTCCAGCCAGTGCACCATGACTGGTACATCATAGGCCATGGTATGTGCTATCCTGTCTATGGGATAGTGCATATAAAAGATCCCTTGCTGCTCATTTAAAAGAGTAGCCTATGAAGTGGTGACAGCAGGTTTCCTCCGTCAATAGCTGTTCCTTAACCGTTATGTTCAACGCAAAAGAACCGTAAATAAAATGTGTTGAGGGCATCATTAAATAAAACATTTCCTTCCTTCCTTCCTTTTTTTTAAAAACTTCGGTGTATTTTGTGTTATTAATTTTATTGTTGTAATCTTATTCTAAAAATATATTTAATCATTTATGGGTGTTTGCTCTTTGTTTTTTTGACCATAGTTACCCATCTCAGACAACACCTGAAGAAAGGAGGTTGGATTCCCCAAGCAACATAATGTCAGACTTTGGAATCTGGGTGGCTCCTAAACTTGTAGTTCAAGGGGGACAACTCAGCAAAGAAGCAGACTACACACCAAGAAAACTTTTAGCAGCATCAACAGAAGTGAAAGGAAAGAATCTAAGTGCAGTATTCGAAGAGATCGAGCAATCAAAGTCTGCTGTTGTTGAAAACGATTCCATTTCCCTGACTCGTGATTCAGGGAAATCTGACTCTGGTGGTAGTGAAATAAGTCAACAACTATCTGTCACAGAACAAGTGAGTATATTTGAGGTCCAGTTTAGTGCGGTATGTAGCCCAGTGGTAAAGCGCTGCTTAATGTACAGCTGCATTTGGATTGATCCCTGCCTGTGCGCCCACTGGGCTGTTTCTCATTCCAGCCATGGCTGGTATATCAAAGGCCATGGTTTGTGCTATTCTGTCTGTGGGATACTGCATATAAAAGATCCCTTCATGGGCTACTCTTTCCAGTTAGCAGCTAGGGATGTTTTATATGCACCATCCCACTGACAAGGTAGTACATACCACAGCCTTTGATATACCAGTCTGGTGCACTGGCTGGAACGAGAAATAGCCCAATGGGCTCACCGACGGAAATCGATCCCACACACCAACCACGCATCGAACGAATGTTGTACCACTGGGCTATGTCCTGACCCTGTTTGAAAGCACAAGACATAAAGATAAATGTTTACTACCTTAACATGTGATCCATATTATTATGCAAGGTTATTTTCGCTCTAGCCAGTGCACGACTGGTGTATCAAAGGCCGTGGTATTTGTCTGTGGGATGGTGCATATAAAAGATCTCTTGAAGTGTCAACAGCGGATTTTAAAATATTATGCAAAGTTACCTGTATGGACATGATTTAACTGAGATGTGAATTGATAACATATTTATTTAATAATCACTAACTAGTTTGAGGTGTGTAGCAGTGCACACATGCACTACAGAAGAATAACAGCTTATTTTGAAGAGTGTTTATGTTCTATATTCCTACCGATATAATATTTAGCTACCCTGTTGTTTGTTTATTGTAGGCCTAAAATTACTTTATAAAGCAGCAGAACCAACAGCATCACTTTGCTGATGTGGCAAAAATCCCTTGCTGCTATTTGTATCATATTTGGCAGCAGCAGGCATCTTGCATTGTACTGCAGACCAAATTTCACTTCCTGTCTCATAATGTACAACAAATTTTAAATTAATTACATGTTAGACACCAAATATCTGTAATGCTGAAGACTTGTTACACCATTTTCCTTTAATATGCACATTTATTTTTCCTCAGCTACCAGCAAGTGACATTTCAAAAACCCAAGACAAATCAGCAGAAACTACAGCAGCAGCAGCAGCAACAGCAGCAACAACAGCAACAACAATGCCACAGGAACAGCCTGGAATCATGACAGGAGCTGTGGCAGCATTAGCTGCTCTGTGGTCATCGCAGGAAGTAGCCAACCAGATGGTGACGCCTGATACAGTTGAAGGAGCACAAGAGACAGATGATTGTAAAGATATACCAGAGAAGAGTCTGAAGATGAGTTGTGCAATAAATGTTACCAGCATTGCTGGAAATGCTACATCTGAAATGTCTCCAAACATTGCTAGAGCTATCACTTCTGAACCATCTGTGAATGTAGCAGGTGAAAAACCGTCACCAGTGGTTTCTGCAAGCAAAAGTGAAGAGACGGCTGAGGAAGATATTCTTGGACAAACACCGGAGAAACATGCAAATCTAGATAATTTTGAAGACCAGTTTAGCAGTGATGGAAAAGCGGAATCGAAGACAAGTGTAGAATCGTATCACTCTAATGTCTCACGTGACAGATCGGATTACTTTCATTCACAGTGGTCTCATTTTGCACGGGATGATTTTGATATGGAAATAGATTATACAGATTTTAGCTTCGATATGCCACATCAGTTTGAGGAGACGATACCCGACGGAACGGACAGCCCCGATGTCCCTGACGACAGATCGGGCGAGAACACACCTGTACAGGATGAAATGCACCATGAGCATGACCAGGATGGAGAAAACAGATCTTCCACTCCTTTGATAGACGAGAGACCACACAATCAGTTGTCTTTCACTTCTCTCGATACACCTACGCCAGCAGTTGTTTCCAGCCTCATCACATCGGCTCCTGCTGTTATTCACGAACCATTGGCCATCGGCCATCAAAGTGGATATCAGCCTCTCACATCTCATCTGTTAGTTAAAGACACGTTAGTTACCACATCCCCATCTAGCAAACACTTTACTCCCATTGATAGTCCTTATGTTGTCAGCACAGGATTCGACAACAATTCTGCTTGTGGACTTGGACCTTCTGTTGAAGCAGCTGATGATACAGTTAAAGACACTGAATCTGATCGTCTGTCGAGGCAAGGGACACCAGTGCAGGATGAACCTTACCTGACAAGCCATGCTGCTGATCAGCAGATAAACAGCGGTGCTGGGCTTCAGGAGAGCAAGTCCTGTTCTGTTTTCCGAACAACTCATCTACAAGCTGGACAGATGCTGTTCAGAGATACATCGGACATCTCTACTATAGGACGTCAGTCTGCGTTCATGCCTGCAGTGGGTGGTGGAAATTCACAGGAATCTGTCACTGTTACAGAGTCCAGAAAAAATAAGACATCTCAGAAGCAACAAACGAAACTGCAGGAAAAGTGGCCACAAGTTTATCTTGTTGATTTTAGAAAGGTAAGTTGTGAAGTGAATCATTGTCATTAGTAGAGCTGGGTGGTATTAAAAGTTTCAGGTTCGGTATTGGTATCGGTATTTTGGATGGGATTTACCTTGGTATTGGTATGGTATTCGGTATTGGTACATTACCGATATGGAGTGGTATGCCCGAGTTGTCTCACCCGCTAATTTCATCTAAATAAAATTAAATTTCATACACAAGGCCCTCATCTCTCTCTCTCTCTCTTCTTTTCAGCCATTTTGCCTTCGTCTGACTTATTGTTAGTGCATTACTAAATGGCAGATAACATTTTTAAATACCACAATTTCGATATTTTAAAATTTGCTTGGTACGATAAATCGGTATTGACACTCACCAAGTTCGCCAACTGTGAATTTTAAAACCCATTGATAAAATGTATTTGAATTTGGCGAGTACATTTCTTGTATTTTATTAGAAAATATCGTGTTTTGCAATTTTTCACTTTTAAATAGATGATTTGGCGACATTTTCTGACTGGAATACACAGTATGCTGCCCAGCTGTAGTCATTAGCTGTTACAGTAGAGTGGGACACACACAGAATGGTGTTTGTAAATTGGTATTGACCTGATACTGATGCTGAACAGTATAGACGGTATACCACCCAGCTGTAGTCATTAGCTGACTCAGTAGATAGAGTGGGACACACACAGAATGGGTTTTGTAAATTGATATTGACATGATACTGAACGGTATGTATGGTATACCACCCAGCTGTATTCATTAGTTGTTTCAGTAGATAGAGTGGATCACACATAATGGTGTTTGTAAATTGGTATTGACATGATACTGATACTGAACAGTATAGACGGTATACCGCCCAGCTGTAGTCATTAGCTAATTCAGTAGATAGAGTGGGACACACACAGAATGGGGATTTGTTGTTTATTAGTAGTGCATCATACTTGAGGGCCTCTTTATCTTAAAATGTTTTTAGCCTGAAATAATTGTGGTTGGGGTGGCAGTAAAAAAGAAGATTAAGGGCAAAGCAATATGGGGTTACCATCAGCTAGACAAAAGTATCTCTTAAAGAAACACAATCACGGATTTAGTGGGTCTTATTTCTCTAAATATGGGTTATAAATGGAAATTACATTCATTTGGAATACTAAACCTAGTTACTGTGTGATCCAAAACATTTTATTTGAACTACGATCGAGGGAATTCCATAACACGCTTAATTTTTAAAAGTTAGAACTCTTCATGTTTATAAGTTAAAAAATTACGGCTGAATAGATTCGTAGTAATGTGGCTATATATACGACAACCGTATAATGTATTTTTGAATTTAATATAAACGACCACCGTGTAGCGAGACTTGACAAACGGCTATATACATGGCAAATAATGAAACAATATATTATTAATTTCATAACGAAAATAGTTGCGAATATATGAATTCACCATTTATTATTATTATTATTATTACAATTATTATTATTATTATTATTATCAAATTATTTTGTCTTGTTTGCAAAGTGGTCATTCGGTTTAATGTGTAGCGCAAAAAAAAACACCCCAAAAACCCAGTATACTGTCGCATGTTTTGTCCTCTAAAGATTGGTGTTGATTAGTCGAAAGGTCAGCTGGACATGAGCTCCAACGGGCTGCTGTTAGATCCATATGTAATAGTGGAGCTAATTTTAGTTAGAATGAATTATTACTTAACCCAGTTGAATCCAGTTCTACGTGCAGGGACAAGTTCATCCTTTTGTTTGTGTGTGTGTGCATGTACGTTAATCTTGCATTTGTACAGTCAAAACTATCCCAGATAAAACACCGGACTCTCCACCCCAAAAAAAAGTATAATTGGCTAATAATAATAATAATAATTGTGTATTATTATTAATATTATCTTTTTATTATTATTATTTATTTTGACAGTTCTGTACAGGAAATATTACGCTATTCATATGCCTATGGAAAATGTACACAAAAGGGTCCTCTATATCCATGTATACCCCCCCCCTCCCCTGTTCAGAAAATGCTCTGTTCGTACAGTACTTAGTATGTATTCCTCCTGTTCCTGATAGTTCAGTAATATGGATGAATCAAATACTTATTTACCGCCTATATACATGTTTGCTGTGAAAATAGCCAGCCCTCGTTAGCAGAGGCTTTATGCACGGCCTTCGTATATATAGTCACATCGTATATCTACATCGGTTAGTTCAGCGTATTCTTTAAAACATGTAACATTTCCTATCCCAAGTCAGTTGTTATGGCATATTTTGTATACTAATGAATTTTACAACGCGGAAAATGAAGGTGTTCGTGATCTAGATGTTTAGAGTTTTTCGCGTACGGCTAACGATACATTTATCTATTATATGCAAAGGCCTAAC
>JAECMU010220367.1:0-12587 GCA_016106625.1 Dracogyra subfuscus | reverse complement strand
AAGAAACTTTAAAACTAGAGTTCGTCTATAAGCGTTATTTCTCAGTGGTAGGCACACATAGATTTTTTTAAAACTTTAAACAAAAATTAGCATTTTGTAGTATTAGAAACACCAGGATGACCAGAAACACTTCGGATATAGTAGGGAAATGAATAATTTAAAAAATAAAATCTAAGTATGATTTCAATTAACAAAAACGGCTTTAATAGTGAGAAATATGGTGTAGTGTTTAAAAACTACGGTTTGTTACTTTAATACTTTCAATCCATCCAACCACCTACCAGCTACATCAGCCCAAACTATTCAAACAAGATGACCACACAGGCGACAACAACAACAATAATAATAATAATAAAATAATAAAAATAAATAATAATAATAACAATAAAATAATAATAATAAATAATATAATAATAATAATAAATAATAATAAAATAATAAATAATAATAATAATAAAAAAACAATAATAATAATAAATAATTTTTATAAATAATAATAATTTGTTTTTTAAAATAATAAAATAACAATAATAATATTAACAATAATAATAATACAATAAAAATCCGGATTAGGCTTGGGAACCTAATAATAATCCTAACAAAAACAACCGGTTCCCAGCCGGAAAGCCTTTGGAACTTAATAATAATATCCACTAAAAAGAGAAAAATCCAGAAGGAAAACAAACATGAATCATGTTAAGGAATGTGGAAAGTTTATTATAGCCGAGACCGTAGATAAAATCTACAGACATTTTAAGACAGATAATACAAGATTACATTAGGAATTGTTTCACAATTATGTATCAATAGGGGAAAAAACTAAAACTATGCATATACACTTTTCAAAACACTGAACATTGAATAGTAATTAATAATTCAATTAAAAAAAATGCAAGAACCGAATAAGTCTATTTGACTGATTCTATATCTTCAAGAAAAAAATGAGAGAATAAAACAAGATTAAAAGATGGGACAAGCAAAAATAAGTGCAGAATTGTTACACAATTATTTATCACTAGAAGAAAGACTAAAACAATGCATATACAGCTGCTTGTTAAATAATAGTGCATATAAATTAATAAATTTAAAAAATCAATAAATGATCAGCCTATTGAACAGTCACTGATCTAATATCTTGAATTTGTTTTTGTTTAAAAGAGTAAAAACAATAAATTGCCAACCTACCCTACTTAAACAAAATGTCAGCACATCCCCAGAAACACACAATAATACCAAAACAATTTATGCCTTATGAAGCTGAATAAAATCAAACATCAAGACAATACCACTTACTTAATAAATACTTTCAATTTCAGTCTCTCATTGCAACCAATTGCCCACGAATGCAGAGTTTCTGCCAAAGGGTAAAACAGGTATGGCACCATAGCCAATTTCTTTTTAGATTTTTTTTTTAAAGTTAACCTTTTGACAAAATTACTGGTAATCACTCTTATAATTATTTTATGATTTTCTAAACCCTAACCCCAAACATAACCCATTTTCTTTCTCGGGGACTGTGGCTGCATTCAATTCCATAGCACCAAAGAAAGAAAGAAAGAAATGTTTTATTTAACGATGCACTCAACACATTTTATTTACAGTTATATGGCGTCAGATATATGGTTAAGGACCACACAGATATTGAGAGAGGAAACCCGCTGTCGCCACTTCATGGACTACTCTTTTTAATTAACAGCAAGGGATCTTTGATATGCACCATCCCACAGACAGGATAGCACATACCACAGCCTTTGATATACCAGTTGTGTCCATAGCACCATACATCAAAAGTTCTTTCTGGCAGAAACACTGGACTGGTATATCATGCCACAGACCACAATTATTTACACTAAAATAATAATAATATCATGTTTCTATATAGCATTAGTGGCTATAGCATTTTTACGAATATTAATAGGTCCATGGATCTTTTAGAGCTGGAAGTACTACCAAAAAACCCAAGAAAGTGTTCAATGTCAGCAAGTTACACATGTTTGCAAACTGCAGTCTAATAGTTGCCAATTTCAACATGTCTGCCATGAAATAATGACAGTCAAACAGCAGACTACTTGTGTAGACATATTTCTGGATTTTCGTCAACCAAATGGCAAGCTATAAGTGTGATCTGAGGCCTATCATAAAGACCACGCTTTATTCTATCCTCTGTGTGGAACTGCATATAAAGATCCCTTGTTGCTGATAGAAAAATATAGCTAGTTTCTTGTGAAGACCATGTGTTATAAATTATACTCTATGTACGACATCCAACAACTAATACTTAATAAATCAATGTACTCTGCTGTTAAACAAAACAAACTTTAATTCCAAAATTATTAAAACCTTTTGCCATTCAATAACAGATGATAGAGTTAATTAAGCTCTAGTGGTGTTGTCAAACAAAACAAACTTTAAACAGTATGTTTGTCGGGATGCAGTCGATTCGTCCACTGGACAATTCGTCCACGGACGATTCGTCCACTGAAAATTCGTCCACTTACTAACTCGAGACGATTCGTCCACTAAAAAAAATCAGTTCCACTGGGTTTTTATTTCCCCAGTATATTTCGTCCACAGACTAAATAATGTGTACTACATGTAGGTGGGGGCTAAATAAATTATTTGATATATTTTACCCCGTATCATAAATGTACAAAGGTAAACATAAATTATATTGCATTAGATTACGCTTGGTAGATGTTTTTGTAACAATTAATGCTCTGCAGACATAAATCGATCATTGGCGTTTCTAATTATTCGGTTATTGTTTATTTCTATAATGTATGCCTTTCACACTACATGTTGTAGGATGTTTTTAGTACAATATACCCAGTAAAGATAATCTCTAGCCCTTCCCTTTCAACTTGTTTGGTGTCTGTTTGCTTTACCAATTAAGTGCACAGAAGTAATTATGACAAAAGTTTCACCAAGTTGAATCAAGTCGCGTCTAAAAGAACACGCTTTGTTTGAATGACATTTGTTGTTTTGGTGAAATTATTTTTTAATGTACATTTAATTATATTGGAATTGAAGACAACGAGTTTTTATTTTAAACATCCGCATGACAATGAATACAACCAGTTAATAAAAACTGGATATTAATGTTGAATTCTAACTCTATTTTATTGTTTTAGTTATAGTATACTACAAAATAATGTTGAGAAGCGATTATAATGTCAAAGAAATAACTATTAATATGTTTGAGAAGAAAAAATGCAGTCATCGAGTGGACGAATTGTCCGAGGTGAGTGGACGAATCGTCCGTGGACGAACCGTCCAGTGGATGAACCGTCCGTGGACGAATTGTCCAGTGGACGAACCGTCTGGAAAGCTGTTTGTCATGCTCAATGAGACAAAACTCCAATATTCTTATCTTCAGTACCTATTCAGTATCTAAACAGATTTATATCAATTCCATCATTTAAAGGCACAGACAGACCCAAGTTTCAACTGGAAAAAACATATAGACACTAATTTTAGTTAATCTACAAACCTGTAACCCATGTGGATTAAGTTACAACAGATTGGCACAAGAGTGTGTGTCACTGAAACGGTGAAATACCCTTAAAAATAAGACTAAAACTAGACTCCATATCCCGTACATCTGAGATGCACGTGAGTTTTAAAAAAAATGACAAATATATTTTATAACATTAAAAGACCAGGATGAGCAGAAACACTTCAAATGTATGGAAATGATAACAATTAAATGTAAGTAAAGTATGATTTTAATTATCAACAACGGTTCCGACAGTCAAAAATATGCCCAAGTGTTTAAAAACTAGGGTCTGCCCCTTTAAACTGCAGGAACAGTTACAGTGAACTTTCTGAGTAACAATTAATTTTCAATTAATAATTATAATAGACCATTGGAAGATCATTGGTTACAACCAAGAAACAAATTTAAAAAAAGACTCAATCACTGTAAGTCATTTGAAATAGGGTGAGACTGTTTCAAATAGAGACTCAGTCCATATAGACCATGTGCAAACCCACAATATATTTTCGTATATCAGATCACAGAAAACAAAACTTCACAGTTAATTTCTTCTTCCATTCTATCCCTCCTATTAACAACACTCTTAAGAAATGCCTGCTAATTAGCGTGAGGATTTGCTATAAAATGTGTAAAAAGTTACGCATCACAAAGCAAATTACATAGGTTTTTTCTTTAACAACACCACTGGAGCACATTGTTTAATATCAATCATCGGATATTGGATGTGTTTGGTAATTCTGACACATAGTCAGAGGAAACCTGCTACATTTTTTCATTAGTAGCAAGGTATTTTGTAAGCACCATCCCACAGACAGGATAGCACATATGACGGCCTCGTGTGTACTGGCTGGAATGAGAAATAGCCCAATGGGCCCACTAACAGGAACCGATACGCAACCAACCGCACACCAAGCGAGTGCTTTACCACTCTGCTACATTCTTCCTCAAAACTAATTACATGACAACAAATAAAATAATGGAACTAAGTAAACCACAATAAAGAAAATGCTTATAATTTTAACAGAATATCAAGAAAATAAACCATAAATGATTCATATAATATGCTAAATATTTAGAGAAAACTATGCATCAAATAGTTTCCTTGCTCCAAGGAGTTAAAATTGTCCATATAATATTAACATAGTTATAACAAGTATTACAATTTGTCATTCTGATCTCATCATGTCTATAAATAATTGGCACAACACAAGTACGGTTGTAAGCAGATTCATACATATCATGTTAAAATATAAAAATTATAACAAGTTAATCGAGTCAAATTAAAAACCAGTGAACAGGATCTTCAAGCATAATGTTGTAAAATGTTTTACCTAAAATAAGACATTTAAAAATAAATTAATCTCTCTTGCAAATTTAATAAACATTAAATGGACTCCAACATTAAAGGCCTTTGGATTTCACAGTAACAATCATTTCCAGTTGTGTTAGCAAAATACCAGAACCGTCTGTTACCTATTGTCATGGTAACATGTTATCTACCTTTATTACCAGCATTACTTAAAATGTTTCCAAAACAGTTTCTGATAATCACAGGGCATGTACAATGTAGCTGAAAAGTGTGTTTTTCTCCATTAAATTGAAATGCCAAGGCCTGCATTAACACAAAACACTACCCCATCAATAGATCCAACATACTAACACTGTGTTTATAATTATTAAAGGGACATTTCTCAGTTTGCTGCAATTTTAAAGATGTTATGACGAACATATTCTTTAACGATTGTAATTACATATCAAATCTATTTTTCTTTAACATAGTAGTGGCTGTATATTAATTATGTTTCTAATCGTTCTAATATTTGTACTTGATTAAATTTTATTTTATTTCCTAAAAAAAAGTATTTTTAATAGTACGAAATGATTTGATGACAAACTCCAGTTTGGGCTTCTTACAAATATTAAGATGACCGAAAACACATAGAATATACATACACTGATATTCTAAACAAGAAAATATATTTAAAATTAAGTTTAATCGTAGAAATATTTTATTAGTCAGAAACATCTTACAATCTAGCAAACTCAGGAATGTCCATTTAAGGATGTATACTACCAAATCAAATCCCATAGACGACAATAGTAACATATGTGGCTAAAACTCCTACCTGCAACGTATCAAATGACATAAACACCACAAATATAAATACTACCACCATTCACACTTAAAGTGAATCAGAAAAAAATGGGGGTCAACTGCTTGTTTCTGAGATAACAAGTAGCGTCTATGACTACCCTAGTTCCACACAAAATTTGAGTACTTTTTTTTATACAGGTACCCCATACATGTTTCAAACACAAGCCTACTTGACACATTGGTACTAGATGAAATAAAATTGTTTATTTTTTTTACCCAGATCAAACTATTATTTTTTACAACCAACGCACTCACATTTATAACCAATCACATGACTTGTGGTGTTCACTTCTCTATCAAAAGTTGGGTGCACCTCAAACTTTGACCCAACTGGAAGTTATTTGGTTTAGTACTACCTTAAGATGTTCCCAACTAACTGAGCTCCTCTAACAATAAAATGGCATATTAAACACACTGTCTGCATTCAGACTATCAATGTCTATATGTTTCATGTGATTCTCATTGTTCTAATATTTATAGTAGCTCAAACTTCAGGGGACAAAATTTCTAAATCTTAGTTGACCAGAAGTCGGTTCACGTGATGTTTACTTCAGTAACCAATTGTTTGGTTGTGTAAATAGAGTTAGGCCTACCTAATCCTAAAACACTATGAAATCTTCTGTGCTACAATGGCGGTTCAAAAACAAACTGATTTTCACTTTCATTACTATAATATGGTACATTTTAGACTATAACTGTTCACCATGTAACCATTTGGCGGTTCACGTAATTTTAAAGTTGTGTAACCGACACACAAACAGATTCAACGGTTCTCCTGAAATATCGTGCCCTGAAGTTTAGCACATTTCCTAACGTACAAGTCTTGAAATTATTGCGGATTTGGAAGCAGGCCTCTAATGGTTAATGCAAAATAAACTCAGGTAACCCTGGTCAATACAATGGAAGCCTAGTTAAGAAAGTGTGCTGCCAAACACTTCTGCAAAATTAGATTTGCCTGAACTATGCATGAACAAAATGATTCTGCCTATAGCAATTCTAGCACCGGTAACTTCTGTAACAATTAAGCACAAAAACAACAACAACAAAACAACGATAGTAAACTATAGAGAGCACACATCCATTAATTAGCAGTACAGACAGTAACAAATAAAGCACATGTTAAAGGGACATTCCCGAGTTTGCTGCATTGTAAGATGTTTCCAGCTAATAAAATATTTCTATGATTAAATTTACATATTAAATATATTTTTTTGTTTAGAATATCATTGTCTGTATATTCAATGAATTTCTAGATGACATACTACTTCTAAGAAGCCCAAACTGGATTCTGTCTTCTAATAATTTCGTACATAGGCCTACAGAATAATATATTTATGAAATAAAAATGAAATTTAACCTAGTATAAATATTAGAACAATCAGAAAACATTTTTAATATACAGCCACTAACATATTATGCAAAAAAATATATTTGATATGCAATTACAATCCTTAAAAAGTCTCTGTTAGTCGATAATATCTTAAAAACTGCAGCTAAGTCAGGAATGTCCCTTTAAGAGACTAAAAGTAAGAACATTTAACCAGGGGCCACCTGTTCTAAGTAGCCACTTTTGCCAACTCTCATGATTGGTCGTTTAAGACAGGTTTCACTACACCGACACCGGCATCCCAGGGTTCAGAAAACTGCCCGAGCAATCATTTCATTTGCACATCATTCACACAAATCAACTTTTGCAGAACTTATTTTCGGTTTGCACGTTAAATTAAGAACGTCACCTACATGTATGTGGATATAACACAAAAAGGAAATATGATACCTGAAATTGTTTTTGAATAACCGATAAATGGTTTACACAAATTTTTAATTCCCAGAGGCCTGTATTTTGAAACAAGTATTGAATGTTTGCAGTAATAAAGGGCCCTATTGGTCAAAGACATATTACAAAGGCTGCAAAATCAGGACAGTCCGAGTAAACAAAATAAGGAACATCGCCAAAACTTCACACAGGTTACCGTAGGTCAGCATTCAAACTTAAGAATTTATTATGTATGGCAATTTAAAAATGTTTTTGCTTCAGGCAAAATAACTCACACATGTCAATTTGAAGACTACCTACAACACTTTTAAACCAGTAACCTTCGCAACAATTACACAAAATAATTTTTATCCAGCAGCAGCAAAAAATATATAATAAAACTGCCATCGGTAGAGTCTCTGCCATATGGTAATTCAAATCGTAACAACAGCAATTGTCATCGACATCGTCGTAAAGTTCAAGCTGTTACGAGACAGATAACCACAACCATCTACATGTGTGAAGTCTGTCCCACACCAAACACCTTTTTTCATGCTATGGAATTGATTACACAGTGTTTATTTCTCAGCCGAATGTTTTCTAAATTTAACACAAAAATAGTATAAGAAAATGTTATTTCCAAAACACCTTTACTTTTCTTCTCATGTCAAGCCAAACTGAAATTATTTACAAACAAAAAACGATTTGTGTAGCAAAATGAGACGGACTATAGTTGACTTTGTCTTTGGTTTATGTACTGTAGGCAGTTATTTCTAGAGCTGGAAGGTACATATATCAGCATTTCAGGATCGGTATCGGTATCAGTATTTTGGGGGAGAGTTACATCGGTATCAATACAGTGTTGTAAACTGATGGCAAGTGTGTTCTGTATTGTGATTGGTTAATAACATTCTTTTTTCGGGATCAAATGAAAATAACATCCAAAAAGCTAATGACGTCATTAGAAAGTGACGTCATTAGCAGTTGGAAAAGGCAATATTTGATGATTCAAGTGTCTACAGTTACAATGTAGCCGGGTATTTTTGTCAAGAAATATCAAATATACAGTTAGTTCCATAGAAAAATTATTCATTTTACATTGGACATAACCATACAGAGTTTTTAGATTTGCGGGTGTTATTGTCAATTTGATGTCCGCAAATGTTTCAATTTTAACCTCAGGCTAACTCCTTCAGTCCAAAATGACATTTGTGGGATCAAATTGACAATAACACCCGCAAATCTAAAAAAATCCATATAGTTATATCCTCATTCAGTATCCCTACAATACCGATATTGATCGGTATTTTCGGTATACTCTGCTTTAATTGCATGCACGAGTTTTAAGTCTCTGCCACTAATTTTATCTCAATAAATTAAATTCCATACACAAAGCCCTCATCCCTCTCTTTTTTTCAGCTGTTTTGTGTTTATCAGATATATATATTGTAAGTGCTTTATGAAATGGCATAAAACATTTTTCAATACAGACATTTTTGTATTTTGAGATTTACTCGGTACAGTAAATTGGTACCAACATGATACGGATACCGAACAGTATATACGAAGGGCTCTACATTAACTTTTTAAGGTACCTGTCCTGTAGGACATGCAATCAATAAAACTACCTGTCCCATCAGATATACCACATGTCCTTGTATGTATGCCCTGATACAGTAGATACCAAACGGTAGATGTGGTATATGCTGAACGGTATATACGGTAGATACCGAGCAGTATATACTGTAGATATTGAATGGTATATAACTATAGATACAAAACAGTATATACAGTAGATACTGAACAGTGTATACGGTAGATACTGAACAATGTATACAGTAGATACCAAACAGTATATACAGTAGATACTGAATGCTATGTACTGTAGATATATACGGTTGATACAAAATGGTATATATGGTAGATACCAAATGGTATGGTATATACGGTAGATACCAAATGGTATGTATGGTAGATACCGAAAGGTATGATATATACGGTAGTTACCAACTGGTATGTATGGTAGATACCGAACGGTATACGGTAGATACCGCTCAGCTCCATTTACTTCTTCATGCGTGTGAGCAGCATGCTCTCGTCCTGGATGTTGTTGTGCTTGTTCTTGTAGATGAGCCACAGGAGTCGCATCACATCCGAGAAGAGAATCTCGCTAGAGTTCTTCACGATGAGTCGCAAGATGAAGATGCCATCGTCACGGAGATACTGGTCGGCGAAGCGCTTGGCCAGCTTCTTGTCGACCTCCCCGTGCAGAGCGTCCACCTCCTTCAGGTGTTTCTTTACGAACCGGCCGCGGTTGTTCTGCATCAGCGCCAGCCACAGCCACACGAGCAGGTTGTAGAGCGTCACCGTGGCGACGAGCAGGAACCAGAACCAGAGGAATATGAAGATCTTCTCGTTGAACAGGTTGTACGGCAGCACGCACTGCACGGTCTGTCGCTGGATGTTATTCAGCTGCCGGATGTCAAAGTCGCACAGCGTCACCTTTGGGAAGCGCCTCGACTCCGCCCACTGGTGCTCCTCTGAGAGGCTGGCGAGGGTCTCGAAACCATACATACTGTACCAGCCCCCGAGGAACGCATCCAGCAGGAAAAACTGGCTGATCACGTTCGTCACGTAAAATAGTTTGACGAGAATGTACAACCCAGTGAGGTACGTCCCAGCCCGTTTCTGGAACAAAATACAACAACACTTGGACAGACGTTGACGCATTCGCACAAAACAATTCCAGTGATACTGCCGGTTCACCTCCAGCCATCGGTCGATGTACTGGGCTATGTGTTTTGTAATTTCCTCCCTCTTCTCCGGAGAACTCATCTGCTGCTCGGTAACAATGTTGATGATCTTCTCCAGACTGATTCCAGAGTTCGTGCTCAGGAGACGCCATACGACGGCGGGGAATTTGAAGAGAAAAGCCATGAACAGTAACATCACTGGTACCCACTGGTAGTAGGGCAGCTGTTCTCTTTCTCGAAGTTCGTGTTCTTTTGGAATGCCTTCCTGCATGGGGATGAAGTACGTCCCGTTCACCCAGCAGATGGACTTCGTAAAGGCCACCATTGACGGCGTGAAGTGCGCAGGGCACCAACACTCGATGGGGTTTCCAAAGAACTGGCCACCACTAACGAACACAGCAAAGAGTGCCAACATGGCGACCGTGTACACATGGTTCAGTCTGTCGACCCAGTCGTCATCCTGGCTCGATCGGAGTTTGGCAAATGTGGCAAAACCACCGAGAATATAGCTGACCCTGAATAACAGAGAGAAATAATGATGATTAGGAGGATCTTACAAAAATCATAATCATAATACTATAACAGAAAACTCAATCTCCGGTGAGAGGGAAAGAAAGAAAGAAATGCTTTATTTAACGACGCACTCAACACATTTTATTTACGGTTATATGGCGTCAGGCATATGGTTAAAGACCACACAGATTTTGAGAGGAAACCCGCTGTTGCCACTTCATGGGCTACTCTTTCCGATTAACAGCAAGGGATCTTTAATTTGCGCTTCCCACAGACAGGATAGCACAAACCATGGCCTTTGATGAACCAGTTATGGATCACTGGTCAGTGCAAGTGGTTTACAACTACTCACTCAGGGTTTGGAGTCTGTATCTGGATTAAAAATTCCATGCCTAGACTGGGATCCGAACCCAGTACCTACCAGCCTGTAGACCGATGGCTAACCACGACGCCACCGAGGCCGGTCCGTTGAGAGGCATTCATACCAAGGAAACAAAGACTAGTGCTCTACCAACTGAGATAATAGGGAAATTCCCACTATAGCTAGTAGGAGCACTTTATACCAGCACACACCGGCCTCAGTCACCTCATGATTAAGCCATAGCCTGGCTCCCACCCAGAGCAAGTTTTAACAACTAAATGGGTAGACTAAGACCACTACACTCTCTTCTCACTAACCACTACCAATTAACAATTAACCCACTGTCCTGGACAGACAGCTGAGGTGTGTGCCCAGGACAGTGTGCTTGAACCTTAATTGGATATAGCTTATATAAGCACGAAAGTAAGTTGAAGTAAACTTTGTTTTTATTTAACGATGCCACTAGAGCACATTGATTTTTTATCTTATCGGCTATTGGACGTCAAACATATGGTCATTCTGACACTGGGTTTTTTAGGAAACCCAGTCGCCACATAGGCTACTCTTTTACGACAGGCAGCAAGGAATCTTTTATTTGTGCTTCCCACAGGCAGGATAGCACAAACCATGGCCTTTGTTGAACCAGTTATGGATCACTGGTCAATGCAAGTGATTTACACCTACCCACTGAGCCTTGCGGAGCACTTACTTAGGGTTTGAAGTTGTTATCTGGATTAAAAATACCATGCCTCGACTGGGATCCGAACCCAGTACCTACAGCATAGCAATAGTACAGCATCTATGATCGATTCTAGTCGGTGGGCCCATTGGGCTATTTTTCGTTCCAGCCAGTGCTCCACAACTGGTGTAACAAAGGCTGTAGTATGTAATATCCTGTCTCAGTCTGTAGGATGGTGCTTATAAAAGATCCCTGGCTGCTAATTGAAAAGAGTAGCCCATGAAGTATCGCCAGTGGGTTTCCTCTCTCAGTATATATGTGGTTCTTAACAATATGTCTGACACCATATAACTTTAAATAAAATGTGTTGAGTGTATCATTAAATAAAAAATGTCCTTCCTACCTTCCTAATACTATGCTATGAACAATTCTGGACTGTAAACTTATTCTAATTAAATATACAAACTAAACGGAACCCTGATTTGTTCAGTATATACACTGTAACAGACATCAAAATTCGAGAACTTATTCATGGTTACCAGGAGGTATGTGCATGTCAAGAAAGATGAGAACTGTTATTCATGGTTACCAAGAGGTACATACATGTCAAGAAAGTCGCGACCCACCATTATTCATGGTTACCAGGAGGTATGTACATGTCAAGAAAGTCGAGAACTGTTATTCATGGTTACCAGGAGGTACATGTCAAGAAAGTCAAGAACTGTTATTCATGCTTACCAGGAGGTACATACATGTCAAGAAAGTCAAGAACTGTTATTCATGGTTACCAGGAGGTACACGTCAAGAAGGTTGACACATGTTATTCATGGTCACCAGGAGGTACACGTCAAGAAGGTCGACACATGTTATTCAT
>JAECMU010220339.1:0-10673 GCA_016106625.1 Dracogyra subfuscus | reverse complement strand
TTACCCGATACATTTATATAAGATCATTAACTACTACAAGCCCAGTGTTACAGTGCCCGCCTGATGCGCGGTCGGTCTATGATCGATCCCCGTCAGCTAACCACTGGGGTTTTTCTCGACATAATCATATGTTCAACGCCGATAAAACCGTAATTGTAATGTGTTGAGTGCGTCGTTAAACAAAAAATCAAAAAATATAAATAAAAAATAACTACTACAAACTAATGTCAGTTTCGCCCCTAGTAGTTGATTTAATATTAATCAGTTGCCAATGTTTTCCGGAAACTGAAAGTTGGTTATGTGAACAGATTGCGATGGGCGGTTTTTCAACGACTTAAACGTGTATCTCTCTTTAACAGTTTTAATTCATTTCAAAAGACAGAACATTGATGTTTACTTTACTTCCTGTTACCTGTTCCGTTCTCGGCTAAAACAAAGCAAGCATTACATTTAGATCAGTTATTGTTGAACAGCCTTGGGAATGAACAAATAGAGATATTGATATCGTAATTTGGTCGCACTGGCGGGGTCGAAATATACGCAAAACGACGATCGTGACTGACTTTACTGGTCGTAACCCGCATTACGGGGTGGTCTGAATACCGGGTCATTTTTACTATTAAATATGAAAGAAATATTCCGGTCTTCTAAAAAGTGGTCTGTTTAGTGGGTTGGTCTTAAAATCGGGGTGGTCGTTAGGTGGGGTTTTACTGTAGGCTACTCGTATTTACTCAGTATAAAATACTTGATATGGTCACTCGTTACTTGATATTTTGAAGTCCTCGTACAGACAGTAGTGAAAGGATGGGACTATCTGCCTTTTGCTGCCATACGATTGTGATCACGGAATAATGTTTTGTTATTTGGATTTGTCTTCCAACTCATTAGGGTTCACGTATCCACAGGTATAAAATTATGTAATGAATGGCAGTTACAACTTTTTTTTAAATGTATTAAGGTTTTTTTGGTGAAATGTAAAGATTATACCTTGAATGACTTGCTGACTAAAAAAACTGCATCCAAATGATTATTAAAGCGGCTATGTCGGGATTCAATCGTATACAATCAAGTTCTAAGTTCAAATACAAGCATAACTGCACTTTTAATTCACTCGCGAGTTGTCGTCATTAACGCATGTCGTCAAATGCTTACTAGCCAGTTCGAACAATGCTCGCTATTTTGTAATACCGAACGCATGTTATCTGTAAATTTCAGCAGACACGCATGGCGACGTTCTAAACACCGGACTCATACGCCTTTTTATAATGTGTGTTGTGGTGTGGTCCGATGTTTAGAACGTCGACAGGAGTGTCTGCTATAATTGACTGCTCGGTTTTTGTAATGCAACACTAGCCGATCCGTGCTATTTTTAGCCCATTGTCGGCCCGACAAAAGTGTCCCACTTTCAAAATACCGGGTTTATTTTTAACTTGGAAACGCCAGCATAGCGAATCCAAAGCTGAGTGTGGCGTGTTATATGCACCAAATGTGACTGGATTAACTGTTCTAAATGCTTAAATAATAAAAATATTCCAGACATAGCAGCTTTAATGGATACGCGGGGAATGTATATTTTTCGCCAAGGATTCCCGATAAAAACCAGATGGAAAAAACCCATTACAATTTTAATATTCTTGAGTTAATTATGCACAGTCCATATATTATGTTTTCGATTAATTGAATTACAAATGCCTTATTTAGACCAGTAGAAATAATTTTAATCAGATTGCTAACTACACTGCGTATACTCCAGTGGCCAGGTAACATTTCGTCTGTAAATAATAATTTAAATATTGACCAATCACTCTTCGCCTTTTATAACGTTATTTGGGAGCATACAAATTCTAAAAATATCGGGCGAGTCTATTTTAATGGCCGCAATACAGCGAACCATACCAATACGTATGGGATTGGTTATTAGTCTTCGATTTTACATTACAAATTATTTATTTATTAAAAAAACCCTAACTAAATCATTCTTCAGTTTTACATTACAAATTATTTATTTTATAAAATAAAACATGTTTTAAGGCATTCGTAATTCACACGAAACATGTCGTATACCCTCAGGATAATTTGAAATGTTTACAAATTATTTTTAAATCACCGGCATGATTCGCAAGTAAGGTTTTGATTGGTGGACATGAGCTTCAACTGGCTGCTGTTAGATCCACATGTAATAGTGGAGCTAATTTTAATTAGATTGCTAAATGTGACACTTGCAACGTTAAATGAACAGGGCCCAATTTCACGAAACATTGTGGGGCGGGATGTAGCCCAGTGGTACAGCACTCGCTTAATGCGCGGTTGGTCTGGGATCGATCCCAGTCGGTAGGCCCATTTGGCTATTTCTTGTTCCAGTCAGTGCACCACGACTGGTATATAAAAAGGCCGTGGTATGTACTGCCCTGTCTGTGGGATGGTGCATATAAAAGACCCCTTTCTGCAAATCAAAAAGAGTAGCCCATGAAATGGCGACAGCGGGTTTCCTCTAATATTATCTGTGTGGTCTATAATCATATGTTTGACGCCATATAACCGTAAATAAAATATGTCGTTTAATAAAACATTTCTTTCTTTCTTTCACGAAACATCGTATGCCTAGTTTTGCAGGTAAACGTAAATATACGACTAAACTACAATTTGTATTACTATTAAAAGTACAACAAATATATTTTGAAGTACACATATTTCATTTTCTTTTATCCTTAAAATATTCCCATCTTCCGTAATGATGTAATTTTCTGCGTGAAATAGATACCAAACATGTGTAAACGAATGGCCGGTATAACTGTTAATCGCAGACGTAAACTTACGATGTTTTGTGAGATTGGCTCCTGGTCTTGAATGGTAATACTAATTTAAATTTAGAATTTACGACAGAAATTGTTTTCTAAACGAGAAAATATTACTGATCATATAAACTAATAATTATGTAAACTTTTTTCTTCAGATGTTCATATTAACCAAAGCATAATGTTAAATCGTCAAGAGTTAAACATTGGAGATTCCAGTTGGTACAACCATCCTTTGCAGGAACACCGAGCGGAACTGTGTTACACTTATAATCAGTTGCCAATACATACTCGTGATGTATCAATAAGCAACGAAAGCAGAGACACCCCTATTTCACACAAAGGTGACGCTTACAGACAGGCACCAAAACACATTATCGGCCGTTCAGTATCAGGGTTCTATGAAAACAGAGCAAGACAACGTCATGGATATACATGTAGTCACCAGCGCGTAAACTTTAGATGTCAGCCAATAGTACCCATTGACAACTGGGAACCCCTCGTTTCAGACAGATCAGAACCGCATCACGTATACAGCCATAGTCTAAAACATTTTAATCCTCCAAGATCACTAATCAAAGAAAACACCGAATGTCCAAATTCATATATATCAGGATTACGTTACCAGTACAACCCAGAATTGGAAAACAGGTACCAAAGAAAGCCACCAAATGAAGACAGAAACATGCCACTTTTGCGGAGATCAAGAGTGCTTGTTAAGTACATGGACAAACCGATAGTCAACACATATAAAACAGCAATGCTCAGTAAAAGCAAAGACGCAAAAAGCCATGAACAAATGGATAATGGGTGTCCACAAGAACCAACCACTGCAAACAGAGAAACCTTTATGTCACGCGTATCAAGAGGACATCAAATATTCAACCACGAACCAGGATTTTCATCGCCATTAACCCATTACAACATAAAACCAAACGATACTGACGTGCCAGATACAGGCGTTATAAGCGGCCAAACGAAACCTTTCATACACGATTACTTCCAAAATTGCGACAAACAGGCATACAGCATCAGATGTTCCTCAGAGAACTCGGAAAGATTGCAAGAAAAGGAATATTTGATACGACACGAAAGCAACCCCGCGATAAGAAGAGGAGAAAGTGCAGAACGCAGTGTTGCGAATGCCATCGAAATAATGAGGATACACTTTGGAGCGGGAGACATGGAACCCATGTGTTTGATTTCAGGGTTCGAGTTTGAAAACTATCTCAGTCATCCGAAAACTGCGGACACGATTGGCCACGCTGGCCGCATTTCTGTGAAAAGGCATCTTTCACGTAGAGACAATGGTGAACACGATATTCTGATCTTGCATCTCAATCATGGTGTAACGTTTATTCAGGTGAAGGCGATAGGCGAGTACATGCAAGTGGCAGACAGCGGAGGGTTTTGGAAGGCAGTGAAGAAGCGCAAGGACCAACACAACAGAAAAATAAAAGATTTCATTGAACGTGCACTGAAACAGCTCGACAGAGACGAGCGAATGTTTCGCCACGTGATGAAAGACTTGCATCTCAATATTCCAGTGAGGAAGGTGGTCGCTCTTCCAAATATTAGAAGAGAAACCTTGGCCAATTTAAGTTCATCTGTTTCTGTGCTGAGAAAACACCTTGGTCTCGATGCACTGGAAAGATGTCTTTTTGCCAATGAAGTCCACTGTAGAGATGTTTCTGACACCAGTCCTTTGTGTTTGTGGTGGACCAGGAATATCCAAAGTTACCCGGGATTTAAGGACGTTGATACATACAAAAACGTTATTGGCAGATACTGCAGTATGATGCCGACTGGTAAACGTCCATCATCACAAGCTATGCCGGAAAATTGTTACGCTAACATGGAAGTACAGACAACAGAATACGGTGCGGAATACAGTGGAACTCCCATACCAGACCCGTGTACCTTTGTGACAGAGGAATCAGTTACGGAAACTGAGTACAGCGACACGCCAGTACTAGATCCGTGTACCTTTCCAACAGAGGAATCTGTTGCTGAAACTGAGTACAGCGACACGCCAATACTAGATCCGTGTACCTTTCCGACAGAGGAATCTGTTGCTGAAACTGATTATAGTGACACGCCAGTACCAGATCCGTGCACTTTTGTGACAGAGGAATCTGTTGCTGAAACTGATTATAGTGACACGCCAATACCAAATCCGGGTACTTTTCTGACAGAGGAATCTGTTGCTGAAACTGATTATAGTGACACGCCAATACCAGATCCGGGTACTTTTCTGACAGAGGAATCTTTTGCCGAAACTGAGTACAGTGACACACCAGTAGGCCTACCAGGTCCGTGTACTCCCCTGATAAAGGAGGTTATCATGGAAACAGAGTACAATGAAACTCACAAACCAGATCCAAGTACCTTTGCCGGAACAGAGTACAGCGAAAACCCAATATCGGGTTCGTGTACGTTCGCGAATTCTGACATCAAAATGGTTTTGCATACGGAAGATCAAGATGTTGAAACTAACCCTGTAGAAGATAAAGTTGGAAACAGCACTAAAACACCAGAAAAAATAGCACACAGTGTGTCTTTGTTTCACTATAAGTTATCCTCTTATCTGAATGCGTGTGTGAAATCTGAATTTCCAGTAAGGGGCCCGACGGTCTTCTTATTACACGAGCCTACAGTCGCAAAGATGATTGACGTAAAAGACATTATCACAAGGTGTGTGTGTCGTCGTTTACCAAACATTCTCCATGAAATACTTGACACACTTAGCTTTTCCAGTACAGATAAAAGCTTTTTAAGTCAGTATCTGGGCAAAGAAGGACCTTCAGTAGTAGAATGTAATGTGCGACATTCCGAACACACACAGATACTATTTACTGGAAGAAACGATGGTTACATGGTTCTCATTCTCAAAGCAGACGATACTAAACACAGTGAAAAAGCCATGGTCAAGTCCAAACTGGATGAATGCGATAAGGAATTGATATCAGTACACGGGAAGCTTGACGTATTCAAAAAATATTTTGTTTTGTATTTAGAACAAGATTTAATTACGCGAGTGGCTTACTGTCCAGGCGATGTTTTCAAGAAGAAACGTTTGTTTTGATTACAAGTTTTTTTTAAGGTCTTGGGTTTTTAAATCACGTCTGTTCAATGATGTAATATAATTTGGAAACTTTGCTACATTGAAATATTTTAAGCAGTGTCAGTATGTTAGTTGTTCTTGAAAATAGCCTACATGTTTTTCTATGTATTAGAAATATTACAATGTACAGTTTATGTGAGTGATGCAGAGTTGGTGATTTTTGTTGTAGTTATTAATGCCGAATATTTATAACTATTTTTTATGCCATTAGGGAGTGACTTATTAGTATATAGACGTACATACTAAATGTATATATTGCAATTTACATGCTGTGATATATAACTTTACTAACATTAGTCGATGTAAACAAATATGGAATATTTTATAATAATAAATGTATATATTGCAATTTAGATGCTATAACATATAACGTTGATAACATTAGACGATGCAAAAAAAAAAAAACCCACCTAAAAGTGTTTTATAATGTAAAATTATTTTGAAAGATAAACTGCATTTTATATGAATATTAATGACCACTGAAGGCAATGACACACGAAACGCGTGTCTCGTACGAAACTAGTCACGAGAATAACCGATTGTATAGCAAACGATGACATCGTAATTTTATCTTGTCACAATCGGCTGTTTTCGTGGCTATTATCGTGCGATGCACTCGTATCGTGTGACGTCGCCTGAACATGTACAGAAATATACTCGACAAAATTAATTAATGACCAGTAGACCTTTTTCGGAAAGTTTTTGCAAGCGTTTTATTATGCTAACAACTTTTAATCACAGATGATTTCTAAACAGTGTTTGAGAAGATATTAACCAGTGACCCAAGATTTGTATGCTTTGTAAAACAAAACACAAATGCATTATGTAACATATACACGCATAAAGAAAACTGTCGAAAATATCCACTGGCCCATGATTGATTGTGTTGAGTAGGTTAGATGATTTAAGGTCGCATTATTCAAGATACATACGTATTTAGAAACTCTCCTGAGTTAAGTTTCTCACTAAGTAACAGACTCCTTTATCAACTGGGCGGGACGTAGCCCAGTGGTACAGTGCTCGCTCGATGAGCGGTCGGTCTGGGATCGATCCCCGTCGGTGGGCCCATTACAAAACATTTTGTCCCGCGGGTTGGAATCCCCTTATCGATACCTGACAACGGTGATTGATTCTTTTTCTTGCCCACTTAGTAACTAAAGCAAAAATACGCCTACTTGTTACTTTTATATTGCATTCCTTCCATTCTTGGCCACTGTAAACATTGAGTCTACAGACTCCTTTAACCATACGCGCTAAAAAGTAGTCCCATTGGACAAAATAAAATAATAATAATTTCACGATTAAGTTCAAATTTTTTATTTCATTAACATAACCTTTTGGAGGATTATAAAAATAAAAATAATACAACATGAATTGGCAGCTTCAAAATAGAGTTGTCTCCAGTTATAAGTAGCCTGATAACCGCGTATGTAGAAATCGTCTATACCCTGTGGTAAGATAGATGTATCTAGCACCCGTGGGTAAGATAGATTTATCTAGCACCGTGCAAAAGCTGGATAATCCAGTCTAGTGGGCAAGAAATACTAGTATATACAAATGGGAGACCATTATTATAACATTTTTTTTTTTAATGTATGCTTCTCTTATATTATGTATGTTTATTATTTGCTTTATGTATGCTGTATATTTGGTGGTGATTTATTTTTAAATATTTTTTTTTTACTTCTAGCATTCAGTTCATTCAGACTAGGTTTAGGGTTAAGGTTAGTGATAGTACATGTATTAGCATACATGATACATGATGGGACGTTCGGAAGTTTTTGGTCTCTGATCTATATCCAGTGTGTTTCTGATCGTCCTAATCTTTGTTATAGCTCAAACGTCATTTTAGTCCCTAATAGTTTTCTCATACATAGCTACTATAGTCAGTTTGCGTCAAAAGACAATCGATAAATTTGCACGTAACTTTATATTGAATAAAGTTAAACTTCATATAAAAAAAACCCCCATATTATTCAGTTTTAAACCATATCAACTAAAAAAATAACAAACAAAAACAACATTAAAAAAAAATTCAATGTAAATAGAAAATATACTGCATTCAGTTATCGATCACGGTCTTGACAATGCAAGTAAAACCGCATACATTGGCTATTAAAAATGATATTTAATCTATATAATTTGATGGTAATTTAAGAAACGTTTTATTTATTTGGAATTTAAAAAAGAAACATATATGAGTTGGTCGTTATACGAATATTTTAACTTGTTTCTATATACAAACACCGGTTTTCTAAATAAGAAAACGTTTATAATATGTAAGTTTAATTGTTAAAAGGGTTTTATTAGTCGGAATCATGTTACATTGACAGCCCCCTCCTGCCTCGGAGCCGGCCACTGGCGAAGTCACAAACTGAATCCGGGGTGGGCTTGCCTGAACCGTAGAGATATGGGCACGTTAATAATACTCGATACCCGACACTGGCAGTGAGCTTTAACTGTTAATTAAATATCGAGTTATTTAACGTATATAGGCCTATTTAATCATTCATAAATAAAAGAAATTATAAAAAACTTATAATTTATTATGAATTATTATGAATTATTATGAATTATTATTATTATTATTATTATTATTATTATTATTATATACGTTAAATATTTTTGAGATTTCTCGCTAACTCTAGACTAGAAAAAAAGTATTCGTTTATCTTTCGTTATTGCACTTAAATTTAGGTTATTGTCAATAAACAGCAAGTCCACCGTTTATAGCTTTAATTTAGAAGTTGCTCTTTCTGTAAGGTCAAAAGATCCATTACATATTGCCTTTGTAACCACTTAAAAACCTCTTAAAGCTGTGTTTGTTATTAATTATATTATATTGTAACTGTAGTGTTGACTGACCTTAATGCAAGGAACACACGTATCGACTTTAATATTTCATTACCGCTTGTTGTATACATGTACAGTATTTCATTATTATATTTGACAGAGTGCTAAAGTATTCACAAAGCATGTAATATCAGTTTAAACAAATATATTTTGTGTATGATGTTTCAGAACGGATCATCTGGAGGTGGGAGTTGAGATAATATCCATACAGGCAATACCCAATACCCACAGGATAACAGTACATTTAATTTGCTACCAAATATATCTGAATGTGCCCGACTCTGATGCATGAACATAATATCGAGCTAGTAGTGTCAAAGAAATATTCGAAAAAAACCCAACTACTTCAGTTGTTTCATTAAAACGTCTTGTACAAAACTATATTTTTTAAATTTATTATAAAAGTCAAATCCGGGCATACTGATGTTCCAGGAATGATTACTATCTTTAATAATAACATTTACAAACATTAAAACATATTTAGCCTACGTCATGAGTGTATGAGATGAAGGTTAAGGTAAACCTTCTCCTGCTACAACTAGAACATTGAGGATTTTTTAGGAGAAAATAAAGACTATTTTAAAAGAAATACTTCTAATACGTATTCTTGTTTTCTTTTTTTTCATTACTAGAGGTGTATTAAGTGCTTCAAACATTTCAGGGCAAATTCCTTTCGACACCAGTGAAGTGTTATCGAACATGACTATACCCAAGTAACCCAACGTTTTGTATTATTTAAATCAAGGTATTTATTGTACTAAAGGAAGAAAAAAGATGAAACTCGGTTGTCGATATAATTATTATCACATTTTATCACATTTCTATATCTGTTCAGCGCCCACCTCGGTGATCACGGCGTTCCTTTCACGTGTTAGATTGCTGCTATTATCTCTAAGAGGTTACACGCAATGATACCCGATGACACACCTGTGCATTCAGGTGAAAGGCAGGTGCGACAGGTAAATCTTGTAAGGCAATGAAACGAAGACGTTTTATATGAATTTCCTTTTACGATAAAAGCGCACTTTTCTAAACACTTAATGACACTTTCACACTAGGCAACTTTATAATGGTTCTACGGTACAGACATTCCCGACTAGATACTGGTGTATTTTTTGTTACATGAATACACAGTGGAACCAATTATATAGTACACTACATACAACATGCACCTACGTGTATTTCATTTATTAAACTCGTCTGCGTTCCCCTGGGTACAAAATACACGTATTTTGATTTGTATAGGTACACAAGCCTCATGTTTTAAGTTATTTGGGTGTCTTTTATAGAAAAGGGTTGACTGTATCCTTCTTATGAACAATGTCTGTTTAGTAATATCCACTTTAAATCATTGGCGTATTCAGGATATTATATTGGGAGCACCTACATTGGATGGAGGGGAGACAGGAAACACATAAATGAAAATATAAATGACAGTGGTACAAGATGTGTACCTGGGGAAGGCATGGCCCCTATGGTCCCTTCCTGGCTACGCCGGTGCTTTAAACGAACGTTCTTTTGGTAGACCTCATTTGTGGTGTTCTCTGTCTAAAATTGGTTGTGGTTTGTTTTGTATATTACTTACAATTTTGCTTTATGTTAACTGGACCTTTTTCTTCTCACTGTCAATAAAATGAATAAATCTCCATTGAGTGTTTATAATTACTGGTTGCAAGTAGTCACATGTACGAGAAGCTCTTGTTTTTATAATATTGATGATGGTGATGATTGTTATTTATTGTATGAAAGGTCGACCTCGATATCTTTAACACGGATCGGCTCCTTTTTTTTAAACAATATTTATTAACGTTTAACGTTTGGGATTGACCAACAGGCGGTGCCTATATTAAGGTCTCTCCCTGCATTTTACAAATACAATTTTTACAAAACATAGCAGACAA
>JAECMU010220328.1:0-11751 GCA_016106625.1 Dracogyra subfuscus | reverse complement strand
CAACCAAGTGTCAAAATAACCATATGTTAGACACCAAATAGCCGTAGTTTAAAATGTGCTGAGATGTTGTTAAATAAACATTCCTTTCCTTTCCTCTCTCTCACTCTTAACCAAGTGTCAAAATAACCATATGTTAGACACCAAGTAGCCATAGTTTAAAATGTGCTGAGGTGTCATTAAACAAACATTCCTTTCCTTTCCTCTCTCACTCTCGACCAAGTGTCAAAATAACCATATGTTAGACACCAAACAGCCGTAGTTTAAAATGTGCTGAGGTGTCATTAAACAAACATTCCTTTCCTTTCCTCTCACTCTTGACCAAGTGTCAAAATAATCATATGTTAGACAATAAATAGCTGTAGTTTAAAATGTGCTCAGATGTTATTAAACAAATTCTTCCTTCCAGGTACTGGTAACCGGACGTGTTTTGGAAACCAATTCACGTGTGACAACGGCCACTGTATAGCGATGCGCTGGGTGTGTGACGCGTCCGACGACTGTGGCGACAACTCTGACGAAGCGGCTCATCTCAACTGTGGTAACATTTATGATAGCAGTCAAACCTGCTCTAGCGACCACCTGTATTAAATGGCCACCTTTGTCAGGGCTCATACTTAATGGCAGCACGTGGCGGAATGTAACCCTGTGGTAAAAACACTCGCTTGATGCGAGATCAGTTTGGAATTGATCTCCGTCCATGCAGGTGTCCATTGGGCTATTTCTCGTTCCAACCAGTACACTATGACTGGTATATCAAAGGCTGTGATATGTGCTATCCTGTCTGTAGGATGGTGCATATATAACAGATCCCTTGCTACTAATAGAAAAATGTAGCAGGTTTCCTTTCTAAAACTATATGACAAATACTGATTAACTAAATAATGAGGTTGATATTTTTTATGTTAAAAAACACGAGTAGCAAATTTATCCTATAGCAGTTTTAAAGTAACATTTTAATTCAATTTTTAGTAATTCATAGTACTAAATTCACTGCCATCAGTAATACGACGTCATCACGATTAGGGGTGAGATGTAGCCCAGTGGAAAAGCATTTGCTTGATGAGAGGTTGGTCTGGGCCCATTGGGCTATTTCTCGTTCCAGCCAGTGCACCACTTCTGGTACATTAGTGGCTGTGGTATGTGCTATCCTGTTTAGGGGTGAGACGTAGCCCAGTGGCAAAGCATTTGCTTGATGAGAGGTTGGTCTGGGCCCATTGGGCTATTTCTAGTTCCAGCCAGTGCACCACTTCTGGTACATCAGTGGCTGTGGTATGTGCTATCCTGTTTAGGGGTGAGACGTAGCCCAGTGGCAAAGCATTTGCTTGATGAGAGGTTGGTCTGGGCCCATTGGGCTATTTCTCGTTCCAGCCAGTGCACCACTTCTGGTACATCAGTGGCTGTGGTATGTGCTGTCCTGTTTATAGGATGGTGCATATAAAAGATCCCTTGCTGCTAACTGGAAAGAATAGCCCATGAAGTGGCAAAAGTGGGTTTCCTCCCTCAGTATCTGTGTTGTCCTTAACAATATGTCTGATGCCATATAACTGTAAATAAAATGTGTTGAGTGCATTGTTAAATCAAACATTTCCTTCCTTCATCATGATTAGCACACATTAGATTGACGTCACGCATTTTAACTAAATCTTTGAAAATGTTACACTCTGGTACACAGGTCCTGTTGGCTTGTTGGCAAATGACCCATCCACAGCAACACATTACCTAGAGACCTTGCAAATTTGCATACGATTATTAATCGGGGTTAATACACTAAAATATCACATGGGTTTATGATATGGATATCATGAGTACGTTATAGGATAAATTGATTCATCTGTTATTGAATTAATTGTTTTAATTTAATTTTCAGAACACTATATATTTTTCTATATAAATTCTGTCTATTGCTGAATTTAAGGCAACACCACATGTCCGCCTGATAAATTTACCTTGTTTATACTGTACAATGTCACATATTAATAAATAAATAACATAAATCATTGATATTTTCAGAACTATATATTTCCCTATATAAATTTACTGAATCTATTCCTGAATTTTCAGGCAACACCACATGTCCGCCTGACAAGTTCACGTGTGAGTCGAACACGCAGGCCGGCACATACCCGTGTCTGGAGCGACGCCAGGTCTGCGATGGCGTTCGTAACTGTCAGGGTGGCGAGGACGAGGCCCAGAACTGTCCACCCAGGTCGTGCCGACCTAGCCAGTTCCGGTGTACCAACGGACAGTGCATCTCGCAGCGCTTCAAGTGTGACCATGACGACGACTGCGGGGATAACTCTGATGAACCGGATGACTGCAGTATGTCTGTAATCTGCACTGGAATAGCCAGGAGGGCGGGATTTAGCTTAGTCTGTTGAATGCTTGCCTGAGATGCCTATGTTGCAGGATCGAACCACCTTGGTGGATCCATTCAGCTCGTTTTTCTCGTTCCAACCAGTACAGGTTTCCTCTGATGACTGCGAGTCAGAATTATCAAATGTTTGACATCCAATAATTAATTAATCAGTATGTTCTAGTGGTGTCATTAAACAAATCAAACATTTCTGGAATAGCCACAGTTTTATATTGGGGATGGGGACACCCATCTGTTAACTGTGTTGTGGAACAGCAGGCAACTATAAAGGGGGGTGGAGAAAAACTATGTGATTGGGATGGGTTAGGGGAGCATTAACGTGAATTGAGCATCTCTTTGTTTTAACCTGTAACATCTTTTGAGCTTTGAACTGTGACATGTTTTGACTTTCTTCTGTTTTGAACTGTAACAAGATTTGAGCTTCTCCCTATTTTGAACTGTGGCATGTTTTAACTTTTTCTGTTTTGAACTGTAACAAAATTTGAGCTTCTCCCTGTTTTGAAGTAACATGTTTTGAACATTCACTCTTTATGAAATGTAACATGTTTTAAGCATCTTGTTTTGAACTTTAACATGTTTTGAGCTGTAACATGTCTTGAATGTTCTCTGTTTTGAAATGTAACAAATTTTGAGTTTCTCACCATTTTGAATTGTAGCATGTTTTTTACTTGTACTGTTACATGTTTTGAGCTGTGACATAAAACTAGTTTTGAACAGTAAGATATTTTGAGTGTTACCATGCTTAAATCTTTTTCCCATTCTGATCTGTACCCTCACTTGTTTTTCAGACTACCGGTCTTGTTCTAATGGCCAGTTTACATGTGACAACCAGCGCTGTGTGCCACAGAGGTGGGTCTGTGATGGGGATAATGACTGCCGGGACAACTCCGATGAAAAAGAAACCATGTGTCGTGAGTAGTTTTATATAGCACACTTAATTGGGTCAAAGTGACTTACTTTTCAGGTACCACTAGAAATCAAAGGAAGGCTTGTTTAAAACCAAGATTTTAAAATATAAATTTCCATGTACATTACCTGAGATAGTATTGGTGCCTTTTGGCTGGCCTTTAACAAAACATGGTTAGCATTCATTGCATTAACTGTTTACTGATGCAAACTTCAAATATCACTACAGTTTTAATAAACTTCATTTTATTACCTGATATATATATATAAAGTATAATACATGAGTGGTCATTAGATACCATTTATCTTACAACGATTTGTTTTAAAACCTTTCTAATGAGCAAAAGCGAGTTTGATATGTTTTTAAACAATGAGTTGTAAGATACATTGTGTCTAACAGACTCAAATGTATTATTCTATTTCTTACATATCCTCAAAAACTAGGTTCTAAGCAAATTTTAACATCTTTTTCAACTGAAAGTTATTTAAAGCCTTTGTACTTGTAGCTTACTTACGCGTCACAGACAAATAATTTTTGGTACACATGAAATCCAGTTTGAGCTATTATATATATTAGGATGACCAGAAACACATTGAATATAAAGACACTGATATTCTAAACAATTTTTTTTATTTAGTATGTAAGTTTGGTTGTTGAAAAAGACAGCAATAATATGTTTGACTTGTCTAACAAACACTTCAGTCTGGCTGTTTTGATTGTGTTTTCAGTGACGCCCGACCCAACGTGTCCCGGGAATGAGTTCCGATGTGACAATGGAGAATGTATTCCCTACCGATTCGTCTGTAACAAGAATGCCGACTGCTCAGATAACTCTGATGAAGCTCATTGTAGTAAGTTTGGTAAAAAAACCCAAAAAAACCCAAAAAAAACCCCACCAATTTGGTCAATGAAACTTGGGTTATAGTCACACCCATGGATGTCATCACAATGCACTGAAGTATTTTAAGGTAGCCGAGATATTTAATTCAACAGAATTCTGGTTTTATAATTGCTTACCTTTGTGAACAATTTATATATGTTGTCTTGCGATCTACATTTTGCCTTAATTAAATTCCCATATTACTGTCAGATCTTAACAATTTATGTATGTTGTTTAATTTCCTGGATTTTACCTTAATTTAATTCCTAATTCCTTTCAGATATTTACAATTAATATGTTATTTAATGACATACATTTTATCATAATTTAATTTCTAATTACTGTCAGATCTTAACAATTAATATATTTTCTTTAATGTCCTGCATTTTACCATAATTTAATTCCTAATTACTTGCATATGTTAACAATTTATATATTTTTTAATGACCTACATTTTATCATAATTTAATTTCTAATTACTGTCAGATCTTAACAATTGATGTATGTTGTTTAAAGACTTGTATTTTACCTTAAAGTAATTCCTAATGTCTTTCAGACGTGAACGAGTGTGACCCGTCTCATGTTGCCCAATGTCAGCATGAATGTGTCGACACACTGACGAGTTTCCTCTGTGAGTGTCACGACGGCTACAGACTGATGTCAGACCGACAGTCATGTCGAGGTATGGTCACTTATATCAGAAATACACAAACTGGTTGTAATGGGTTGAGTACGGGGTTGTAATGTTTTCAATACTGATTGTAATGGGTTGAGTACCTGGTTGTAATGTTTTGAATACTGATTGTAATGGGTTCAGTACCTGGTTGTAATGTTTTGAATACAGATTGTGATGGGTTGAGTACCTGGTTGTAATGTTTTGAATATTGATTGTAATGGGTTGAGTACTAGGTTATAATGTTTTGAATACTGATTGTAATGGGTTGAGTACTAGGTTATAATGTTTTGAATACTGATTGTAATGGATTGAGTACTATAGGTTGTATATGTCACAACAGCTACCGACTCTTGTCCGACCTAACAGTTGTGTCGAGGTATTGTCACTATAATCATATTAAGTTTAAACATACATGTATGGGTTGAGTACTGGGTTGTATATGCCACGACGGCTATAAGCATATCAGATGTACAGTCGAGGTATTGTCACTGTATGTGTTCATATTAACTGAAACACAAATACAGGTTTGTAATGGTTAAGAACCCAGTTGTAATGGGTTTAAAGATGGTATGTCAGCTATCAACTGATGTCAAATTTGAGGTAGTACCACTGTATTCAAATTAACTCAAATATATCAGGAGGTAATGGGTTAACTACTACATTGTGTACCAAGGTTTATCTTTACTGGGTTATATTGTGTTGTACCATGTCGACTGGTACTGCATTGAATATCTGTTTGTAATGGGTTTATGGGTGGTAGTGGGTTTATTGGTGGTAATAGGTTGAATACTGGGTGGTAATTAATGTTCAGCACTGGGTGGTAATAGGTTGAATACTGGGTGGTAATTAATGTGTTCAGCACTGGGTGGTAATAGGTTGAATACTGGGTGGTAATATGTTCAGCAGTGGGTGGTAATGGGTTGAATACTGGGTGGTAATGTGTTTAGCACTGGGTGGTAATAAGTTGAATACTGGGTGGTAATATGTTCAGCACTGGGTGGTAATAGGTTGAATAATGGGTTGTAATGTGTTCAGCACTGGGTAGTAATGGGTTGAATACTGGGTGGTAATTAATGTGTTTAGCGCTGGGTGGTAATAAGTTGAATACTGAGTGGTAATGTGTTCAGCACTGGGTGGTAATAGGTTGAATACTGGGTGGTAATGTGTTCAGCACTGGGTGGTAATAGGTTGAAAACTGGATGGTAATGTGTTCAACACTGGGTGGTAATAGGTTGAATACTGGGTGGTAATGTGTTCAGCACTGGGTGGTAATAAGTTGAATACTGGGTTGTAATGTGTTCAGCACTGGGTAGTAATGGGTTGAATACTGGGTGGTAATTTGTTCAGCACTGGGTGGTAATGGGTTGAATACTGTGTTATAATAGCTGGGTAACATCTACCTGTATATTCTGTTCACACACCTAACATTGTGATTTTTCTATACAATATTTTCTCTTATCGTGCCGACAGACATCGACGAGTGTACTGAGAAACCGGGGACATGCAGTCAGCTGTGTGAGAACGTGGTCGGCAGCTACGTGTGTAAGTGCGCTGACGGCTACCACAAGATGCTGGACGGCAGGACCTGCAAGAAGACCGACAGTGAGTCGAGATAATTTTAATATACTACTCCCCGATACCTTGTGGGTGATTTGCCTTTGTGTGAAGGAGATATTATACATCCAGCCATTCATTTGTTTCTTCGTTCATTCATTCAATCCTTTATTCGTTCATTCATTCGTTCATTCATTCATTCATATATTCTTTCATTCATTTATTCATTCATTAATTCCTTTATTCATTCATTCCTTTATTCATTCATTCTTTTATTCATTCATTCATTCACTCATTCAGGGCGGGACATAGCTCAGTGGTAAAGCACTCACTGGATGCGTGGTCGGTCTAGGATCGATCAAGTGGGCTATTTCCCATTGGGCTATTTCTCGTTCCAACCAGTGCACCATGACTGATATATCAAAGGCTGTGGTATGTGCTATTCTGTCTGTGAGATGATGCATATAAAAGATCCCTTGCTACTAATGCCTCGGTGGCCTAGCGGTTAAGTTGCCAGACAACAGGCTGGTAGGTACTGGGTTCGCAGCCCGGTACCGGCTCCCACCCAGAGCGAGTTTTTAAGGACTCATTGGGTAGGTGTATGGCCGCTATACACCCTCTTTTCTCTTTCACTAACAATAACAACTAACCACTAATTTCTATTCTGTCCTGGACAGACAGCTCAGATAGCTGAGGTGTGTGCCCAAGACAGGCGTGTGCTATAACAGCTTGCTCTGAATGTGCACGTTAAAAAAAAAAGTTAAAAAATAAAAAAGTAAAAGTAATGGAAAAATATAGCAAGTCTTTCTAAGACTATGCGAAAATTACCAAATGTTTGACATCCATTAGCCAATGATTAATAAATCTATGTGCTCTAGAGGTGTCGTAAAACAAAATAAACTTTATCTTACATTCATTCAGTCATTAATTTTTTTCACTTATTCATTCATTCATTCCATATTTGTGCTCATTTTATTTCATGGAGTGTTGTACCACTAAGTTGTGGAGAACTGAGTAGGTGATACGTATCGCTAAAGATCGAAAGGCATCCTAAGTCGAGAAGCATCCTATTTTATGTACGGCTTGTTTATTACGAATCTGCATTACGAATCGTGAACTTTAACAACACAATAATTCTGAACCAGGAACTACTTGCTGTTAAAAAATGAGGAAAAAGCAGGTAAAAGTTATTTTTATACAAAATGCATTATACACGATCGTTATTTTAAATAGTAGCATCGAATAAAATCATATGCTATGTTAATACCTGCATCTAAATAATCAGCACTTGTGAACAACGAAAGAATCCTATCACTGTCACGTCTGCTTTCATTTTTGGGTCAGGTCATATGACATACATATTCTTTCAACAAAAACGAATTATGAAAGCCCATCTTACCTATAGGACGCTTTCCGATCCAGGCCTTGGAATGTACACATTCAACTGTGGCATGTGTTTTATCTATCAACAGAATACACTTGTAAGGCTGGGTTTCCCCTGATCCTTGAATACCTTTAGTCATGTGACTAATTTGTTACTCCAACCTGTAGTCAGTTTAACATCCAGTTTAGTCAAATCGGTCATGTTAATGTGTAACTACATATTAATGTAAAAAAAGACAAAAGACAAACTAAGGATTCAAGTAGCATATGTTATTCATAATACAAATCTAAAGCTTTTACTGCATACATTGAATAATTAAACATCATGGATTTCGAACTTACATATTTAGCATCATTATAACGTGTTGGGGTTGTTTTTATGCAGGTTTTTTTTTTTTTTTTCATAATTTACGCCATGTTATTTCAGCGTCGTGTTAAATGCCTGTTGTAATGTCTGCTTGTAAAATACCCAAGCGAAGAATGCTGACATCACAGTATTTCAATTTTAAAAACCCACCAAAAAAAATTAAAATTAATAAAATTAAATTTTACGGTCTTTTCAAAATCCAGCTAATTTATTAAATGCCACATCACAGTTTAACAAATATATATCTAGCATTACCCAATAAATATGATTATTGTAAACTAATTCAGTGTACATTTAACTGCAATTTGTATAAATTTGTATAAATACTGCATGTTCATATTCCGCGATCGCGATCTCAGTGCGTGCTCTCTACCATAGGTACAAAATTAACAAAGACAAAGGAAATAAATGAAACTGCCGTTAGGTATTCATTGATGAAAACGGCTATTGTTTTTCTACACATTTACATCAAGATTTACTCCTGTGTACTCGTATTGTTCATGTTCGCAACGATGTCTTTTGGCACATGAGTGTCAGTTGTCTTTGAAGCGTGACGTATATTACGCCGAGAGCTTTTCTCAGTTCAGCCAACGAACGTTCATCCTAACGTTCGCGAACTATTTGATTGGTGTTCGTCGTGTCCATTTGGTTTAACGTGAAGCGCACAAACCAGTGTAGCGAACGTTTTTTTTCACTTGGTCTGGCTGAACTCAGCCCTTGGGATAGCCAATACGTCTTTCGGCCCTGAACTGGCATGTGTATTCAAATTGACATGCATTGTCGGTTTGTTTTTATTACTTTGGTTCAAAGACTTTATAAAATTAAAATAGCAAGTTACATATCTTCCAAACGTTGAATTGCTGTCACATTGCTGTCATACATGTCGAATGCATGCCGTTAAAATTAATAACCATGATTATTGAAATTAGCATACAGACATTATTACAACAAGCAGTTATCTGGCGGATTAGTAGTAGCCGATCACCTGTACTACGTGACCAGCACAAGCCCGCCGACAATTAAAACCGTGTGATCAATGGACCTCCAAGTGAACATCTAAAGAATTGCAGAGATACCAAATGGAAGTGTAATGATATAAGGGATGATATATTTTTGGTGGGTGGGAAAAGGTAAAAAAATCAGTCGTCACTGTGACAATCTTATTGCAACTTTCTTTCGTCACTTGAGACCCCCTTTCGTCATGTGACGATTTGGCGAACGGGCAGCGGAAACCCAGGTAAGGTTATAAACATTTTATTAATTGATATTTGTAGTTAAATAAATAAGGTAATATATCAGATAATCAAATTGATCGTGTTATTACAATGCGTGTGTGTTGTAACCATTAATAAGACGCTTCATGGTCCTTCAAGGATACTGTCCTGTCCATCTGTTTTGGTAGGAGTAATCTGAACAGCCAAAACCCATCATCATTCTTTGTGCCTTTCAGACATTACCCCATGGTTGATCTTTGCTAACCGTTACTACATTAGAGAGCTGTCTATAGAGGGAGATAACTACCGCCGGATCACCCAGGGTTACCAGAACATCGTGGCACTGGACTTTGACTACAAGGAGCAGCATCTGTATTTCTCGGACGTCAAACAGCACCGGATCTATCGAATGTTCCTCAATGGAACCGGACGTGAGACGGTTGTACGACACAATGTACCGAGCGCCGAGGGTATCGCCATTGACTGGATTGGACGGTGATCATTTTAGAAATATTTTGTTTAGTGTGTAGTTGTCATGGCTTAAAGAGATTGTCTCGTTTGCTGCCTTTGTAAGATGATACCAACTTATAGAGCCTCTTTAATTACTAAACTAATTAAATACAGTTTCTTGTTTAGAAGTTCTAATGGTCGCATATACAGATATGTACCAAGATTTAAGCTGTCGTTTGCCAAATTGACAAATTGTCTAATAAGATTTAAAGTTGAATTAGGTGAATTTATGTTTTTACTAATTCGCTACATGTTTTCTGATCAAATTTGCCAAATTAATGTTTGGCATTCAGATTAAACCCTATATGTATAATATGATATAGCAAGCTCTGTTTGTGTTTTGTTTTTATGTGTTAGTTATCTTGGTTATGGTGCCTGACTGAAATAAGTCTGCTTATTAGTCACCTACTGGTCCAACCAGAGAGTTCTATATATTTAATCTCTGTACTGTCTGTTTGTCTTTCTCTCTGTCTGTCTCTCTGTCTGTTTCTCTGTGTGTCTGTCTGTCTCTCTGTCTCTGTCTCTCTCTGTCTGTCTCTCATTCTGTCTCTGTCTGTTTGTCTCTCTGTCTGTCTGTCTGTCTGTCTGCCTCTCTCTTTCTATCTGTTTCTCTGTCTGTGTATCTTTTTATCTGTATGTCTGTTTGTCTCTGTTTGCCTCCCCCATCTCTCTCTCCCTCTCTCTCTCTCTCTCTCTCTCTCTCTCTCTCTCTCTCTCTCTCTCTCTCTCTCTCTCTCTCTCTCTCTCTCTCTCTCTCTCTCTCTCTCTCTCTCTCCATCTCTCATTTTTTTCTATGTATGTCTGTCTGTCTGTCTCTGTGTTTATATGTCTCTCTTTCTCTGCCTGTCTGCCTGTCTCTCTCTCTGTGTGTGTATCTGTCTGTCTATCTGTCTGAACCGCATATAGTTTTTCTGACTTTTTGTTTCACAGTGTCTTGAGATATTAAAATTTTGCATATAGCTTTACTATGTACAGTTACAGATCAAGTTTGACTTCCATGGTGATTTATCCATTTTTGACAGAGTTATGGCCCTTGAACGTTGGAGATGTAAACATTTGTGGAGCCCAGTAGGGGACATGTATCACTTCAGTTTGTAGAAATCACCTGTGTGATGACAGCAGGATTTTTCTTTTTTCTCAACCAAGCATCAAAATAATCGTTAGGCTATAGTTTACAATGTGATGAGATGACCTGAACAAAACAATTCCTTTCCTTTTGTTGTAGGAAGATGTATTGGGTGGATGGACAGAAGACTTCGATCTACGTCTCGGAGCTGAACGGAACAAACCGGCGCACTATACTCGATAAAGGATTGCAGAAACCGAGAGCTCTCATTGTAGATCCATATGATGGGTGAGTGAATTGTTTTTTAGGATATTCGTCTATAGAAAATATCCAATAACTACTGAATGAATAGGTCACTGCCAATGTGCACAAGAAAAGAAAAGAAGACTGTTTAATAGAAGATTTCAGGGATAGCTCTGCCACTCGCAACATTCGCCAGTTGCTAATTTCAGGAAAAATTGGCGAATTTTATTTTGATTTGGCGAAAAACATTGCATGTAATAATTGGTATTTTGTTGAAAAATAACAGTGGATTTTGCAAATTTAAAGATAATTTGGCAAATTTTATTTTGATTGGGCGAAAAACATATCATGTAATAATTGGTATTTTGTTGAAAAATAACAGTGGATTTTGTGTATTTAAAGATAATTTGGCGAATTGTATTTTGATTTGGTGAAAACATTACATGTAATAAATTAATTGGTATTTTGTTGAAAAATAACAGTGGATTTTGCGTATTTAAAGATAATTTGGCAGATTGTATTTTGATTTGGTGAAAACATTACATGTAATAAATTAATTGGTATTTTGTTGAAAAAT
>JAECMU010220325.1:0-11147 GCA_016106625.1 Dracogyra subfuscus | reverse complement strand
TTTCTCAAGTCTTTTTGTTTACGAGCTGTACTCGGTAAATGGGGACGGGTTTGAGAGAGACGGTGGGAGGGGGGATGCTTTCGTTATAATTATGATGTACGACGATTGTAGCATTGCATTTTTATTGGCAGTAATTATTCACTTTTTGTTGCAAAATTGTACAATGTAGTTTTATGATGGAGAGAAATAAGGGAACACAAATAGTAAACTGTAATATTGACTGCAACCAGACGTCTGTATCAAGACGTTAACTGTGTTATTGGCAGTAAATCACTCAAACTACGTCTCTGATGGACATTTTCATTGAACTGATTGAGTTTTTCTCGGTACAACCAGTGTACCACAATTGCTAAAAAACAAACATCGTGGTATGTGTTTTCCTGGCTGTGGGAAAGTGCATATAAAAGATCCCTTGCTACCTTAAGAAAAATGTTGCAGGTTTCTTCTAATGAGTCAGAATTATCAAATGTTTGGCATTCAATAGTCGATGATTAAGTAATCAATGTGCTCTAGTGGTGTCGTTAAACACAAACTTTAACTGTGGTGAATTAAATTTCGTTCCATCAGTAAATAAATAAATTATACAAAAGGTTTTGTTATATATATATAAATATATATATATATATATGTGTGTGTGTGTGTGTATGTGTGTGTGTGTGTATGTGTGTGTAATTCCTTAGGTAGATACCATTGTTGATAGCTCCGTGTAAATGTAATAGCTGTAAAACAATGTGTAGTTCGTTTGAATTCATCAAAATGATAATCTTTGATAAAAGAACCTCCCGCATTTTGGACAAATTGGCAGAGTTGTTTCCAGACATATTTATTTCTAACTTATATCTGTGAGAGGTTGTAATTCTTAAAACCGCTCTCCCTAATGTTTGATTTTGAGACACTACAAAGACAAGGACGATCAGAAACATATAGAATTTCCCACAATTGATAATTTAAGCGACAATCTGTATGTTATCAGTTAAAGCTGTAATGGTCGAAAACTTGTTTTGCGCTGTCTTGTCTTTAAATGATGCAATAAAAAAATAACGGTATTGAGCTGATGTCGATAATGTCATAATAAAGAGCTAATATGACAGTATCAAATGACAATTCGATCGATGTATCTTTTATTTGCTTCATAAAAAATAAGACCGACATCAAGCCTGACGTTACATTACAGTTATCTAAGATCTGATAAACACTTGATTTGCTTAATCTTCGAATAAAAGGTATATTGTAATGTAACTGTTGCCAGGAATAGCTTCTAAATACACTATGGACTAATTCTTTCCACTGATAACTAGTATTATTGAAGTGGTGTCCTGCGAAATATCACTGCCCTCAAAACTGACCATCTGCAATGTTTCTTTAACCTAATTTGTATTTGCTTTGACAAAGAATTAAGATGCGGAAAATACGTATTTTTTCGTTTAATGAAGCAGATACCTTCAATAATGAATTCCACAGAGAGCCACAGGAAGCAATTTAAAAAAATACACGCATGCTAAATGAGGAGAATAAATACACTTCAACTCTAGGGAATGATCGGTTAGAATAACTTCCCAATTTTTAAGAAATTAAGGAATTACGTCCTCTGTTTTCATTGCAATGATTCAACTACATTAAAACAAAAATCTCTATAAACTCTCTTGGCATCGACCTGCATCGAAGCTTGCATAAAAGATTATTTTACCGTGTATTTTCAATAAAGCCTTCAAGCAATAGGTGGCTTATGTTTTGTGACATAGATGTGTGGTCTAGACGCCAGAAAACGGCATTTTTTTCCCGATAGAAATAATTCGATCTACACGGTCTTCTAACCTGACCCACAATACATTGTTTTGCAGCTAGTTCGTCTGGCAGGGCCCATTTTGTAATAAACGACCCATTTTGTAATATGTACTCATTTTGTAATTTTAAAAAAATACCAGTTTTGCAATAAGCATAGGTTTCCATTCTGTAATAAAAAACGACCCATTTTACAATTTTAATAAATAGGTGCCAGTATAATAAATACTTTAAAACGTTGGAATATGGTCTAGGTACTAAATATATATTTACACATTTAAATAATTTGAAACATTCGGTGACAGAGAGTCCACCATGGGTCTCAGTCGTAAAAGAGAGAGGAGAGCGAAGATATGCCGTCAACACCATTAAAGTAAACTGGACCAATTTCAGAGAGGCTTCTTCCTTGATAAATTTAGTGCAATTATTTTGTCAAATACGTTTGTTTGTTTTGACATATTTTCGTGATTATGTCCAACTAAGGTTCAAACACGCTGTTCTGGGAACACACCCCAGCTAACTGAAGTGCCTACCCAGGACAGTGGTTAGTTGTTAGAGAGAGTGTTAGTGAGAGAAACGAGGGTGTGGTGGTCTTACACCTACCCACTGAGCCTTTAAAAAGTCGATCTAGGAAATGCTATATGGTGGATTGCTACCTATAGTTCCTTATTTTTAGATATTGATACATCCACATCCATTGGCGCATTTAGACGTCTCATTACTTACGGGAGCTGTAGAAAAGGGTAAAATCTATTGGAAGTGACAGTTAACCTATATTCTGTGGAAATAATAGATCATGATGAAGTCTATCACTGCTATTGCTATATGCAATGCACTATATAATGATTAATTGTTGTAAACTGACTAAGCTCGAGCATAACGTCTTTTTGAATCAGTTGATATGGCATTGAACAGCTAATGGGAGATTCAATATTGTCATATAATACAGAGAATATCACAAAACTTTAATGTATTTTATATTGTCTAGCTGTTTCACTGAAAAGTGGAGAGTAGATTAATATATATTAATATACACTTTCTGAGAAAAAGACCTTAGTCGGAAGTCCTTTTCAGCAGATAGCGAAATAAAGAGGTTGTAATTACGATAATTGCCGAATTATTAATGTCACATATTTTTAGTCAGATGCTTTGATAATTTTCATACAGAGACAATTGAAGATATTTACCACATCTGCATTGGCCACTAACCACAGTGCATACCTATTTTTAGATATATCAGTAGTGGAGTATTGTGGATGGAACCGGGAATGTCAATTGGTCAAAATAAGATCTACTTCGTGGGATCGACCTTAGACGTCTCGCGCTACAGATAAACCCTCTGTCACCGAATGTTTAAAATTACTTAAAGCTTTTAATATGTATTTAATACCTGGGCCATATTCTAACGTGGAAAAGTATTTATTACAGAATGGGTAATTTTTATTGCAAACTGGACACATATTTTGTTTTATTACAAAATGGGTTTGGGTTTTTTTTTAATTACAGAATTGGTACCTATAATTATTACAGAATGGGTCTTTATTTATTACAAAATGGGTCATTTATTAGAAATGGGCCCCAACACTTGCTTCCAATAGGGACGGGACGTAGCCCAGTGGTAAAACGCTCGCTTGATGCGCAGTCGGTTTGGGATTGATCGGTTATATCTCGTTCCAGCCAGTGCACCACGACTGGTATATCAAAAAGCCCGTTGTATGTGCTGTCCTGTCTGTGGGATGGTGCATATAAAAGACCCCTTGCTCTGATGTCTACGTGTCAGAATTACCAAATGTTTGACATCCAATAGACGATGATTAATTATTCGATGTGTTCCAGTGGTGTCGTTTAACAAACCAAACTCCAATATGGAGACGAAACGACATATGTAATATGATGGACTTCCTCACTGACAACGTATATAAGATATATAAACAGGGAATAGGAATCCCCTTGAGCACCAACTATGCTCTACTATTAAGAATTGTTTACTGATAAAATCAAAGTTTTAATTTAGTTAACGTATTTGGAATGGCAGTCAAACGGATGTGTTGTCCAGTAACGGATCTTGTCGGGAGTGGCTGTCTTTCTATAGACGAGGCGCTAGATAGACATTCATTGAATAAAAACAATTTTTTCTAAATACCCTTTTGACTCTGCCTTGTGCAGGGATACGATCTTAATGACGGATAATGGTTTTGTAGTTCAGATCCATTGTTACAATTCTACACTCACCCACGCACACAGATGTTGTCCATAAAACAATTGGGAAAAAACAATAACCTAATTGTTTTCTATACCAATGATTAATGGTGATATCTCTATGTGGAAAGCTTTCGTGTTTAATCAGGACTGAAAATTCAGCAACCTCCAGAAAGGTAGGTATCCCATGTGACCGATTATACACTTATTTAGGTTGCATAATGTATCACATACACACCTCCTTCTTGTTTTAATGACCTGAGCCCTTTTTTAAAAGCAATCTTAGCACTACGATATCGTAAAACCATCGTAGGCTATGGCGTCATTACGCCGTGTGTTATACGAAGGTATAGTCTACGATGGTTTTAGCAATATTGTAGATCTAATATAGCTTAGCGTATCTCTAGCTACCTCATCATCCAAATGTATGTATGTATGTAAGACCACTACATCAACTACCCTCTCACTCACCTCTAACACCTGTCCGGGACAGTTAACTGAGGTGTGTACTCCAGACAGCGTGCTTGATCCTTAAAGCTATAACGGTCTAAGGCCTAAGTGTAGTTATCCGCATCTGCACAAGGCTTCAAAACTACCACGGACTATGAGTCTGTTAGGTCGTTGCTAACACACTTACTGCTTATTCTGTCTGTGACGTCACGGTCACTTCCGTCTCATACTAGTTTAACTAAACCAGTTTGCATTCACACTTACATTTAAACTGCTTTAGTTATACCAGAGTAACTAAATCACATACCGAAGTGTTTGTGAAAAGTGTTTGTGAAAAGATTGCGTTTACACATACATTTTAAAACCATATTACATTTATGTCAAATAATATTTGTTTCATTATTAAAACAGTTCATTTCTTACGTTACATACTATCATGTTTCATAACAAGGTCTCCAATCAGTGTTTTATTCCTTAATTTCAACTGTTGGATGATATTAACTCTTTAATCTTCTAAGTCAGCGATAGTGGCTGTATACATTCAAACAAAGCAACTCTGTGTTTTTACTTTGATGTTGAAAGATGATCTGATACGGTCAAACACACCTTCTGATAACAGCAGAGTTACTGGCAGAAAATCATTAGTTAGATACCAACGTCTTTATCGGCAGGGATGGAGTTTTTCATTCTTGGTATTGCACCTGCACGTGCACCATTACAGTTCGTTGAACGCCGGATTTAATGCATAAGTTACAAAAGTACATAAAAAGAAACAGTGGCAAAATAGTGGCTGATTCGATGATTCTCTATTTAGCGCCTCGTCTATAGGAAGGCAGCCAATCCCGAAGAGACACCACACACACACACACACACACACACACACACAGACACACACACACACCGGACAACACACCCTTCTTGTACCGCCACAAAAAGGACTTTAAATGACTTTTTATTGCGGGAGGAGGGGACTTTTATATTGGGGTGCTCACCCACACTATGTTATGAGATGATTTTATGAAATATAGTTGTTGTTTATTTGTTAAAGGTTTGATTGGGGATATGTCCCTCGTGCCTTCCCTCCACCACCGACAAGACACGACAAGACTTTATTTACACAGCGGTATAGGAGGAATATATATTTAAACATTTTGTTATATACATAATGCTATTGGCAAAATCTTAGCAAATGTAAACCAGTAGCTGACCCATTTAACGGTTTCACTATCCATCAAGGTCAAAGAAACGCTATCGGTTATTCCGTGGAATCCATGTGGCGCATAGTTTATATTCGTGTTTCCTACACACAATTCTGAGGTGTCGAAACTTAACAAAGATACTGCTCGGAGCATGTTCGTGTCCATGGAGTAAAAGGTGTGGCACCTTGTGTTTAATCTAGCTGCAAGAAAAATCGGTGCAGGATATGCTCGCTTTTCGCGACCACCAAATATCATGACTGTTTTGTCAGCGAGTCCTTAGTGAGTGTCATTTGAGCTGTTTCTAAATATATCGGTGCATCTGCATTTCGTACAGTGTTCTATACGGAATGGTACCTTAGCTTGCAAAGATACCTATGGACAAAGTGATTTTTTTTGTCAAAATAGCCCTTAATTCTGTCTTGTACAGGGATACGATTTATTATTGCTATATTTTTTACGTTCATATATATTCTGTAATATTTAATATTTGATTGTGTCCCTGATATTTTACACTATATAATCATTAATCATGAATATATGTCATTGAAAGTTTGAGTGCCCGCCTGATGCACGGTCGGTCTAGGATCGATCCCCGTCAGCTAACCACTGGGGTTTTTCTCGACATAACCATATGTCCGACGCCGATATAACCGTACTTATAATGTGTTGAGTGCGTCGTTAAACATAAAATAAAAAATAAAACAATTTGAAAGTTTGATAAAGGCTGCCATTCCTGTCGGGATCCAACACCTGCGCCCATGACAAGCGTGCGCTACAACAGCTTGTTCTGAACGTGCACGTTAAACCCTATGTCATGTCCTGTCCAAAGCTGTCAAAACTTACTGAAGTAGAAATCGTACATGTACATGTTTGATGATGTAGAAGTAGTATACAAGTATTTAAGAGTGTTTATAGTTAGGCGGCATAACACTAAGATTTAGGGGCGTGACGTAGCCCAGTGGTACAGCGCTCGCTCGATGCGCGGTCAATGTGGGATCGATTCCCGTCAGTTGGCCTACTGGGATTTTTCTCGTTCCAGCCAGTGCAACCACGACTGGTATATCAATGGCTGTGGTATGTACTACCCTGTATGTGGGATGGTGCATATAAAAGATCCCTTGCTGCTAATCGAAAAGAGTAGCTCATGAAGTGGCCACAGTGGATTTCCTCTCTCAATATCTGTGTAGTCCTTAACCATATGTCTGACGCCAATAACCGTAAATACAATGTGTTGAGTGTGTCGTTAAATAAAACATTTCTTCCTTTTTTTAGCTCAGATTTGGTGTTGAGTTCGAGTAATACGATCTTCAGCTATTTCTGATAGTTTAATAATGTTTACACCAACTGAGGACGAGAAGGGATCTTAATTTGAAAATAAGAACACTTGGTTAAAACCAGAAACATCTTTACCAGCTGTTACCGATAACAATTGAAAACGGTCTGCTGATACCGTTTTAATGTAAGAGATGTTTTTGTCCAAAATAAAATGAAGGAAAAACGAGTATTAAAACGTAAAGTGATACTGAACATACGAAAACATACCAGAGCTATTCCATTGTGTCTGGAAATGTATGTTGTCGCGTGTACGTAAATAAAAATACAATAAGATATCAGTTGCCATGCCTGTGATTCTCACTCGAAAACTCATCGTTGTGATCATTTTAATGAATGAATAAATGAATGAATGAATGAATGAATGAATGAATGAATGAATGAATATTGTGACATTTTGCACATAAGAAAGAGAGGACAGGAATTGAAACATACTATAAATAATACAATCTGGGAGATGTAAATATTATTTAAAAAACACGTCGAACTAAAGATATATAGTTTCAGTCCTAGTGTAAGTCCATAGACTAGACTATAGACTATAATTTATTTGTTTTTAAACCTACATGCGGTACTACTCGTGGAATCACTTAAGACGGGTATTTCTGACCGGTGGTTCTTCAGTTTATAACAATATTAAATGTAGAATGACTTTGTGAACATTTGAAGTGAATACCTCGTTCGTAGCATGCCATGTCTTCTTGATAAAATTAAATGTATGACCATGAGTACTGTTAATGGTCACCTTTTACTTATATGGTATAAAAGACTATGTTTTCGTCTTTCGCTAAGGAGAAGTTTCGAATCTTTGATGTGTGAAGGTCAAACAGTATTTTACACACTATCAGTAGTATATGCAGCCTAATGATGAAGAAGTCAGATACCTGTTCATGTAAACGTAAATCTATAACCAAAACAAAAAAGAAAGAAACGCGGAGTATATTTGAAAGTGGGGTCATTGTTAGTGTGATAGCTCGGGGAATATTGGACCGCACCTGACCTAAAATTTACAAAACCTATTAGTAATAAAACGTTTTCTATAGGTAGACCAAAGATGCAGTTTTGGGATGCCCTTTTTGCGTAACTGAGTCATAATAAAGTTTACACAAAATTATTTCGCTTCATACTTGGATAAACAAAAAAAGAATTCTAAGGTCTGTCTACACTATATCATCTGCCATTGACATTCGTGTTAAACTGCCCAATTTTAAATGAAGATTGCCAATAGAACGGGTTATATATAATATAAGCATTTATCTTCATCCCAAAATTGAGAACATTTGCGTCTCAGTTTTTTACAATATAAACGCATCAGGCTGTAGTACTGGTCCACTTCGATGTCTCTTCCGCTATACACCAATGTCCCAAAACGTCAATGCACAACATTACAAAATAACGTGGGCACAGGCCAGCCAAAAGGCTTATCATTAAAACTACAAGTCGTTTGGTTTCTTCCTCAATTACTAGAAGTGATTATGTTAACGACAACATTTGTCACGATTAGGTAAATGAACTCTCACCCAGAAGTGAACTGTGTAGTGAGACTAAGGTCTATTAAGAGATTTTGTCAAGCTTGGCTTTAACTCACATTTCATAATTGAGTCATTTACACCATGAAAAGCCATATTAGACCAGTGTATCTTATGAACTCTGAACAATACACCCACAGATAGATGCACAAACCATTCAGTAAAACAACATATCCCATTGTTACTCCCCTTAACGGATGGGCGTCAAATTACATGGTAACGTATCACCTGTTTGGTAGTTCTGATATAAGGAACAGACCATATGACCTCTCACCCAGAAGTGAACTGTGTAGTGAGACCTAAGTGGGAATGATGGTTGAACTTGTAACAAGTATTGGGCCTAGATTTTAAATGAACATTATTAATGTTTATTTTTTAGTTTATTAAATATGTCTGTTATTATTTTGACTAGTCGACACGACATGTTTGTAGCTTACAGGTGGGGGTAAGTAACGACTAAGAACCATGTTTCATGCATACTGTTTGTAACGCGCGGCTGGTGGGGAATGCGGAAAACAGGTACAAAAAAGATCGATGCGATGGTTGTCTTCATGGGAATGCGTCTCGTGTTCCTCATCAAAAACCGTACATGTGGCATGCCACCGGTGTCGTGTTGACTAATCGGTATTATCTACATTACATCGCGAATAACTTCAACAAATATTCTTTGTATTTTAATTCAATAATATCTGTCCAAAACATAGTGAACTGCCCGTTATAAATACTTATAATTAGTACATTTTATCTTTCATGTTAGTTTACAAATCGTTTGGCTTTTTATCTTAATACATCCAGATATATTTTTTTTTTACTAAAATCGATAGCGCTGTTTGCTGTGCCAGGAAGTTATTTATTGTATATTTTAAGACAATGTTCAATATCTTACCTTCCATTAGTCCCGGTAATGTCTGTTGAAGTAGGCACGTGGTTGTGAAGATGTCGGCACTGATCATAAACCCAGTTCTCCTCCCATCAGACATGGCTTTTCAACTAGTCAATCTACAGGCTTCTCACAGGGCCAGATTCCAAATCAATCCGTCATCATTCACGTTTCCTGGTATCTATGGTTACTGTCCATCCCTTTAAAACGCTCACACCGTTGCATTCTGATCATACTTTTTAGAACCTGTCAATAAATTATGTAAAATTCTATAGCAATGTATATATTTAACTTTCAGATTTTATTTAAAAGATTATGAATTTGTTAAAACAAATATTGTTTTCTTTCTCTCTATTGACCTATATGTTATGAAATGGCTAGGTGTCCAAAGGTAAATGACATTGTATCATGTGGGTTCAAAGTATCAAATACAAGAGGTAAAAAGAGGAAACCCGATTCAAATAAAGTGGTAGTGACATTTCAACATGTTGCATACTTATATTAATAGAACCATGTAACAAAAAAAGAAACATTAGATCTAGGAAAAGAAAGAAAGAAATATTTTATTTAACGACACACTCAACACATTTTATTTACGGTTATATGGCGTCAGACATATGGTTAAGGACCACAGAGATACTGAGAGAGGAAACCCGCTGTCGCCACTTCATGGGCTACTCTTTTCTATTAGCATCAAGGGATCTTTTATATGCACTATCCCATAGACAGGATAGCACATACCACGGCCATTGATGTACCAGTCGTGGTGCACTGGCTGGAGCGAGAAATAGCGCAATGGGCCCACTGACGGGTATCGATCCCAAACCGACAGCGCATCAAGCGAGCGTTATACCACTGGGCTTGGATCTAGGAATACCCGATCTTAATGATTTTGTCACGGTAAGAAGCCTTTAATGTTATAAATAAATTGACGCCTTATCTGATCAGTGTAATAGCATTTTAGATGATTAGATATTTAAGAAAAGTCGATGTCAATGTAACGTGCAAGTATTACATTAATAAAATTATTTATGGACTAATGATTTTGAACTATATTGATAACAAAAAAGCGTACCTACCTTTGATAAATCAATTTCCGTAGCAGTGCAAACTGAAAATTGGTGGTGAATTCATTCTTAATACAGTATATATGGGGGTTTTCCGATTTACAAATCTCTATTAAACCCAACCCGTTCTCTACTATATACTTTCAAGAATGATAATAAACGTAACAGACTGCAAAGGAAATTTCTAATTATTTTCTAATATTTAAAATATCAAAGCTCTGCAGTCGCTTAATATATAGTGAGCTCATCTTTTCCTGAGCTCGTTTTGATTGTTACTTATATACATAAACATAACCGACACAGTTTATGTTACCGCGATACGGCAGATGGAATTAAAAGGGTAATATCTCGCTCGGGTCATATTAATGTAAATAAAATGTCATAAAGAATTCGGAACTTGTTCTCCCGTAGTCTTGGTAACTTACAATGCACGTTTCATCCTTTACTAAGATAAGACACGTGTTTGTCAGTAGCGGATCAGGGATATGATAGTGGTGGTCGGAAATTGCGTACCTTTGAAGACAAATTATTATAAGCATGTCTTTTTTAAAGGATGGGGAGAGCGAACAGGTTGGGACTCTATATTGATCTGTTCCTGTCTATAGGTATACAAAACATGAAGGTTATATACAATGATCACATACAGTCATGGTTGCAGGGTGTTCAGTGTGGAAAGGACGGGAGTAGGGTGGTTTGTATTTAATGGGGG
>JAECMU010220299.1:0-14990 GCA_016106625.1 Dracogyra subfuscus | reverse complement strand
ATTTTTGCACTGTTAATCGTCGACAACATGAAATTCAGTTTACATGAGCATGCATGGTTGGACATGTCCCATGTAGTATTCGGTCAATTTGTTTTACTTGTCTTACTGACACTGTTGTCAAGTGAACGAAAATGCTTAAAAATTTGTAAAACAAATAAGGTTTTTTCATTGTAGCATTTTTAGTATGCCAAAAATACCTAATAATTTACACGAACGGACGATTGGCATGCTTGATGCTGGCATATCGACAGAAGACATTGCAAGGCATGTAGGGAGTTCTAGTCAAGCGATACAAAACCTTCGCGTAAGATTTCGAACGACAGGAAGAACCCACGAGTTGCCACATCATGGACGTCAGCATGTTACAATGCGGGGTCAAGACCGCTATATCATGAACATGCATTTGCACAGTCGATTCCAAACTGCCACTGTTACTGTTGCTAACACATCTGGGCTTCATAATAACCGACTCAGTGGGAAAACTGTTCATAATCGTCTGCGGTAGAGAACGGTTTACATGCACGACGTCCTTACGTCGAATGCGTTTTAATGCAACGTCATCATCTAAATCGGGCACATGTACACACTCGTTGGATACAGCGATGCTGGAATTCTGTTCTTTTTTCAGTTGAATCCAGATTTTCTTTACAACGTGGTGATGGCAGGGTGCGTGTCTACTGTAGGAAAAATGAACACTTTGCTGACTGTTGTGTTCTTGAATGAGATCATTTTGGGGGTGGGGGTTCTGTCATGGTCTGGGCAGACATTGCCCATGGTTATCGTTCACCACTAGTTGTCATTGATGGTAATTTAAATGCTCAACGTTACCGTGATGACATTTTCGCTCATAACGTCATTCCTCCATTTCATAACAACGCCAACATCTCAATTTTTCAGCATGATAAATGCCACCTCTCATACAGCTAGAGACACTGTAAATTTTCTTAGGACAAATAAGATTGATTTCATTGATGACTGGCCCCCTAAAAGTCCTGATCTCAACCCCATCAAGCATGTCTGGTATAGTCTGGACAGACGATTGAGGTGTCGTCCCAACCCATGCGCTAACGTCAACGAACTCCGTCAAGCGCTCATTCAGGAATGGAACAATATTCCACAAGCAGAAATCAACACTTTAGTCAATTCTATGCACTTGCGATGCACTGCAGTGATCAATTCAAGAGGTGGTCATACCCGGTATTATATGGGTGTTTCTTTTTTTAACCCCTACCACACTTGGTCAAAATTTCTCCCAGCTTCTGTTAACCTATGGCCATGATTTTTGCACCAAATGATGTATCATGGAACACTCTTTAAACACATATATAACAATTATTCACCCGGTTTGGTTTCATCAAGTTATGTTCAAGCAAAATTAGCGGAAGTTTCTTATTTTGTTCAATATGTATGTATATATGTATGCATGTATGTATGTATATATATATATATATATATATTTATCATGCAACCAAGCTTCCAGTTACCTGCTAACACCTACATGATAATCTGAAGTATCATATAGTCAGTGCCTGAGAACATGTATGTGTTATCTAGTCATTAGGAAATGAATTCTGGGCATGGCAAGTCTACATGCCACCTAATTTAACGAACATTCATTTCCAGCAAAACAATGTTGAACTACATAAATAAACCTGTTATATTTACCGTACCATTAGAATACTTTTTATTTTTCAAATGTCCCGCTTTAAAATAAAATTTTAAATGACAAAACAAGTAGTTTTGCGTCAGTGTTTATGACACATCCGATAGTGGAAAGTATCTGCGCATGATCAAACCATTCGCAATGGAAGTTGATTTGTTTTGTCTGTGATGTATATCTGTGACGTATTTAGGCCAGCAGCTGTTAGTGGGGGGTAAGTTTATTTTGGTATGGTTAAAAAGGGTTGCATGATAAAAAAAATACCAGGTTACTACGTTTTGATATCGCTGTTATTTGGCTTGGTTCGATAATGGTGTAACCCCATTATCTAAACCTTGCCAAATAACAACAATATCAAAATGTAGTAACCTGGTATTCTATATATATATACATATAGTTAATGGTATTTGTACTTAAATAAACATTTTACAAATTACGTTAATAATTATTAATAGTGATTATAAAATGCTTTGGACACATTGGGGTGGGGGGTACATTGTATTATTTTTGGTACAAATTTACAGAACATACAGAAGTAGGGCTAGTAGATTTTTAACCATGGCTAGTGGATTTTTAAAATCACTGATAACATGGCTAGTGGATTTTTTAAATCACTGATAACATGGCTAGTGGATTTTTAAAATCACTGATAACATGGCTAGTGGATTTTTAAAATCACTGATAACATGGCTAGTGGATTTTTAAAATCACTGATAACATGGCTAGTGGATTTTTTGAAAATTCTAGAAGCCCTGGTGTGAAATACATATTTTACTTCTACTGTGTGAGTGCTTAGGATATAAAATGATTTTTAAATGAAAATATCTAATTAATTATAATCAACACATATGGATTGTAAACTATTTGTGACATTTTCTGAAGTTCCAAATTGTAAGAGCTTGAAATCAGAGCCTGAAATTATAATTAATGTTTCATCAAGGTTTTTTTATTACTAAATACCAATGCTGTCTGTTTATTAATACCTGTCTCCAACTTTGATACTTTCAGTCTTCTTTCTTTCTTCTTCCTCTTTCTTTTTCCTTTGTGCTTCTCTAATAGCTTGTTCTTCTTCATTATATCTACCTATTTTGTTCCTCTCTTTAAAAGCTCGAACTGAATCTGAAAAAAAAAGTATACATGTATTATCCTAACAGTATATATATTTATCCTAACAGGTGGTTCTTTTTCCACTGTATATATTTACATTGTTAATTTGTCAATTGCAAATTGTTTTTGGGACATGATAAAAAAACACATATAAAAAACCATGTAAAAACTAAAACCAATATTTAGCATTAAAAGAATGTATTTTGTGACAGCAGTCGTATCAATTAAATCAGAGTTAGCAGTGGGGAACACCCAGTGGTACAGTGCCCGCCTGATGCGTGGTCGGTCTAGGATCGATCCCCGTCAGCTAACCACTGGGTTTTTTTCTCGACATAATCATATGTCCGACGCCGATATAACCGTACTTATAATGTGTTGAGTGTGTCGTTAAACAAAAAAACAAACAGTGGGGAACATTTCATAATACACTTATTTAAAACATTAGAGTATTTGTTTATGTTTTATTAATAAATTAAAGGTAAGAAGACAGGTAAAATTAGTGAAATATAAATTTAGTACCCGTTCTCTTTTCATACTGTTCTTGTGAGATTTCAAATTTTTCAACTTTGGACACGTCCTCAAATTCACCTTTGTGTAGGCCACTGTTCTCAATCTGCAGAAGTGATAATAAGGCATACAGTTTAACACAGCTGTAATACAACAAAACCAAAACACAAATATACTAGCGGAAAAAGGTTCCTGTACATTACTAAAAGTGGTGTGATTTTCTTATTTGTAATTAAATCAACACAATTATTTCACACATTATTTATTTGCCATTTATGCACAATACCAAATCCGGAAGAAAAAACGTCTGGCATTGTTGTTACCAATCTCTGGGTCATAAAGAGGGGTGGCATCGAAAGCGAGTTCACAATGTCAATACCATGTATGGCCACTGTGTGCGTGCACACAGACCTGACAACGACGTCTCATTGATGACACCAGATGGTTACAGAACCCTTAACAAGGTCACGACACAGTTGGTTCAAGGTCAATGGCTGGCTTGGCAGGAGACATAGGCGTCTCTCCATTTCAAACCATACGTTCTCAATGGGCGACAGGTTAGGCGAAACAGCGGGCCAAGGCAGTGTGTTGACATTCTGCTGTCTCAAGAAGTCGGTCACTACAAGTGCGACGTGAGGGCGAGCGTTGTCTTGCTGGAACATGACGGCGCCACGTTGACCTTGAAGAAACAGGAGCACATGCGGTCTTATGATCTCATCCCTATAGCATACGGCAGTCAGATTTCCACCCACAATCACCATACAATGACGCTCCCGCCATCAAAACTGCACGCTGCACAACGCAAGCGTCAGCGCAATGTTCATTAACACGTCTGTTAGACACTATTTTGACCATCACTACTGTCCAAATGGAATCTGGACCCATCAGTAAATAGCACACCTGACCAGTCGTGACGGGTGAATCTTAAGTGCCGTCTACTCCATGCTAAACGCTCATTTCGATGACTTCGTAGCAGAATAGGACGTATTGCTCTTGTGCTCCAATAAACGGGTGCAAACTGTCTTGGCATTGATTGCTCTCAACCCAGGGATGGTTCTGGCTGTCAAAAGTTGCCACCTGAAATCGATTCAGAAGATGTGTTACCCGAATATGGTTGTCCTGGGCTTGTGACATCACATGCGGGCGACCTGAATGTGGTCCGTCTCTGAAGTTGCCTTGATGTTGGATAACGTCGCCACAAATTCTGTATGCGCCATTCCAGTTTTGAGCATCCCGACCGTGCGGTGACGTTCAAATTCAGATAGGTGTGGCATGGCGTAAAAGCCGTTTAAAATTAATCAGAATTGTTTTTCTAAACAGTGGTTTAGGCCTCCTGTACCACATGATCAACAAATCTGGATACAAGTCTTGAACATGTGGCACACGAACAACACGTGCGATTGCAATATTGAGTATATATATAAAGTTTAGAACATAATGGTTGGGCACATGTCTCCTGAACATGTTATTATTTTACAACTTGCGATTATGATTTTATTCAACTTTTTACCATGCACAGGAACTTTTTTCTGCTAGTATATTTATCATTCTATCATCTGCATGGTGACCATTTTAACACCAAATAGCTAGTTTAAAATGTTAAACATTTCTTTCCAATTTATCATAAATTTAATATCAAGTAACTTCTTTTAAGCAGATGCCAGTCATCAGTAGTTATTAGATACGGTGTATGTCTAGGATGTTTTTTTTGGGTCAAAACCTATCCTTGCTCAAGCAAATTGCCTTTGTTTTCAATGTACACATATAGCTTCTAGGGAGCCATCCTTATAAATTTCACTTTTCAGCCTAGACCCTCTCATTCTTGGACACACATTTTAAATGCACACAAATTGGAAATTATCTAATAGATATCTCATGAACCCTTATACCTTAGGGTCCAAATACACTAAACTCTTGCATCGTTGCGATCTTGTAGTGCCAAGGACAATGGGATGCTGCTTAAAACAACTTTGCCTCTGGTGAAGACTTTACCACTGAGCTACAATGTACAATCTGCTCCCCAGGAACACACAGTACTGGAAGAGCTCAAACTAGTCGCACACATTAAAAAGAAATACAAACTATAAAACCTTACGTGTATTGTCATATCATTTTCAACTGGATAGGATCCCAAGAGAGCGTTATCATTGTCAAGAGCACAGATCATCTTCCTGTCTTTGTCATAAACTATCAACTTCATGGTGCTAGATGTTGCTCCCGACAGTAATTCAATCTTGCCCTGAAACCAGAGAGAGAAAAAACTGCAGAAAGCACTCCTGAAAGTAACTTGGCACAAAGAAGGAATTTTTTTTTTAATCTTACAATAGGGTACTCTAATTTTTGTATAAACTTTGGATGTTTGGCAATTCAATATGTATCAGCTTTAAAACAACTTAAATACGTATTTAATAAATAACTCTTGTTAGCCACTATCATTTAAGGTATAAATATAATATATAAAATTTGCTTAACAACAACACTAGAGCACATTGAATTATTAATCATGAGCTACTGAAGGTAAAACTGTTGTTAATATATAGTTTTAAAGGAAACCTGTTATATTTTGTATGCACTATGTTAGACAGGATAGCACATATCATGACTTTTGATACACCAGTCATGGTGCACTGGATGGAGTAAAAAATAACACAATGGGCCCACTGACAGCAATCAATCCTTGATTGACAGTAACCACTTCATCACCTTCCTGGAGTGCAAGATCAAGTGACATCAGCAGTATCATTTCACTCTAAATTAAGGTCAGTTATTAGCCCCCAAACAAACCTTCCAAGTGCAGAAACGTGTCAAATATTTAGCAAATTTAAAACAATTAAGATGTTTAATACAATGTGATTATTTCCATAATTCACTTAAAAATAGACTACCGTATACGCAAATATTTTCGCGGTTAAAATATTTCGCGATAGGGCTTCCATTGTACATTTTCGCGAGGAATTATTTTCGCGACTGTGTCCCCTGATAATAAAATCAAAATTATACATATTTCATTTGGCAAACTCTTTTCAGTGATTTCACACACACTTGGACATGTTGCCATGCTGTCAGCGAGACATCAATGTTGTATGTATGTCTGATAAGACATGTTATCGATGGTACATGCACATGCGATATAGAAAATCTTTTATATCCATGAAAATTATACCAAATCAGAAATAAATTTGCACGTAATTAAATTCGTGGTTCTATGAACATATTTGCGATTTTCGCGCTATATTTTATTCGCGAACATTTTTGCGTATACGGTAAATGTTTGCCTCTATAACCATTATTTGTCAAAGATATGTGTGTTCTTAAATATGAAAAATACATTTTGTGATAAGACACATTAGGATGACCACAAACACTTCGGATGTATAGAAATGGATATTCTAAACAATTCAATCTTTAGTAATATCTCATTTCAATCGATTTCTAATGGTGAAACATATGCCCTAGTGTTTAAAAACTAGGGTCTGTTACATTAAGTTTGGTAATAGTTCTCAAGTCGTCCTATACTGAAATGGAAATTTCACCATTCATCTCATGTTTGTAGGGAATGGGACGTAGCCCAGTGGTCAAGTTCCTGCCAAATGTGCAGTCAGTCTGAGATCGATTCCTGTCTGCGGACCTATTGGGACTATTTCTCGTTCCAGTCATTGCTCCACGACTGGCCGTGGTATGTACTATCCTGTCTGTGGGATGGTGCATATAAAAGATTCCTTGCTATTGTGTGGTCCTTAACCATGTCTGACCCATATAACCATATATAAAATGTGTGGAGTGTGTCGTTAAATAAAACATTTCCTTCCATTTCCATGTAAGTAATATCACCCCCCAAAATAAATGTAAAGAAAAAGTGTTTGTCTCTGTTAAATGCATATAAAGAAAACAAATGTATGGCAATAGACCAATGTAATAAATGTATCTGTGTTAATCCCATTGTATTTACTTGAACAAGGGAAACAACTCTCATTTTTCTGACATTTTTAACCATTATTCCTAAAATCACAGAAATGCTAGGGTGTCATATACAAGCATATATTTAATATTCTAATACCACTCACCAGTTAGTAATATTACTATGTATATTTACGTTGATAAAGTGATTAAAACTAAATTAATTTGACTTGATGTAGGCTTTATATAAACAATTAGATGAAACAGAATTAGTGGGAAATACAATTTATATGAAATTGGCCCCTCTTAACAGTAGTCTTGATAGACCAGATCTGTTTTTCAATATTAAACAATCTGAAACTCAGTATGACATATCCAACATGCTATATAGCACTCTGTAAAAATAACATGACACCAGTTTTAGTGTACATACAAAATAATATTACAGATTAACACAAAATAATAATAATAAAATCCAAAACAAAATAACAAATATAAAGTTCAATAGGATAAGAAAACATAATTTCTTCATCATGGGTGAGTATTGCTGTTTTATTTATAATACTGACCACTGTTTTTACAAATTGCACACAAAAACATTTTATTTCTTGTGAAAGCACATTCGATTATCTTGTTTTTGTGAAACCAAACTGAAGTAACTGACAAAAATACTTAAAATGGAGACTGGTACAAGAAAGAAAGAAAGAAAGAAAGAGATGTTTATTTAAAGATGCACTCAACACATTTTATTTACGGTTATATTGTGTCAGACATATGGTTACGGATCACACAAATATTAAAAGGAACCCGCTGTCGCCACTTCATGGGCTACTCTTCATGGGCTACTCTTTTTCGATTGCAGCAAAGGATCTTTTATTTGCTCTTCGCACAGGCAGGATAGCACAAACCATGGCCATTGTTGAACCAGTTATGGACTACTTTTCGGTGCAAGTGGTTTACACCTACCCATTGAGCCTTGTGGTACACTCACTCAGGGTTTGGACTCGGTATCTGGATTAAAAATCCCATGCCTTGACCGGGATCTGAACCCAGTACCTACCAGCCTGTAGACCGATGATTTAACCACAATGCCACAGAGGCCAGTTAAGAGACTGGTACAAAGTACGACATACATGTTCCACACCACCCATTTTGCTTTATACACAATACATACAATTGTATATAAAAAACCACCTGTGATTTATATTTGATAAATGGTACAATTTTTGAAACTTACAAAAAGGCTCTCGATGAAAAATTTGGTTTTGGGTTGGAGAGTGTTTTTCGAGTGTCATCTGTACACAACTGAATCATGGGCTTAATGCTGCATATTTTTAAGGATCATTTATAACACTGCAGGTTTGGAAATATCAGGCGTGTGATAAACCACTCTAGTCATAAGCTCAAGGCAAGTGACTTGCATTACATACGCAAAATCTTAAGTAAAGCTTGCACACATTAACAAAACATCAAAAAGAAGATCTGAATAAAAAGAATGAATAATCACTGAATCAGTATAATGATATTCCACTACTGAGGATAGCTGGGAATATATGAAAGTGACAATTATTTGAAGGGGTGTGGAATTAACCTATGTGTACATGTATAAAAATGGAGCCCATATCTCACCATATATCGGTTTTTAAATTTGAATGTCATATTGCATTTCCATGCTAAACCAAATAACTTCTGGCTGGGTCAAAGTTTGAGGTGCATCCAACTTTTGATAGAAAAGCAAAAACCACAAGTCCTGCGATTGGTTATAAATGGGAGTGTGTTGGTTGTAAAAAATAATAGTTTCATCTGGTTGAAAAAACATATGCAATTTTATTTCACCTCTAGTACCAAGTACTAAAATTTTGTGCAGAACTAGGGTAGTCATAGACACTACCTGATATGTCAGAACCGAGCAGCTTGACCCCCAATTTTCTCTGGTTCACTTGAAGTGTGAGGGGTGGTAGTATTTATCTTGATTGATACGTTGCAGGTAGGAGTTTTAGCCACATATGTCTATGGGATTTGATTTGGTAGTATACTAGTACAACCCAGTTTGCCTACAACCCAGTATAAAAAAATGACATCCCCAGTTAAAAGTGGAGCATTTCATGTATGGTCCGTATGTATAAAATAACTTGGCAAAATAATATGACAAACTTATATTTTATTATAAAAATTATTAATATTACATAATAAAAACTATTAAAATGACCCAGAAATGTTAAAAAGATATTTTGTATAAAGTTGAAAGTCTTATTTACAACTGCAATTTTAGCAAGTGGCTGACAGAAATTCTGCGGCATGGCTGAAGCTGATCGATCCTTCTACCTCATAAGGCAAGTTGAATCAGTGTTATTCTGTTTTTCTCTTCAAGAGCCTTCAATTTATTTATGAACTCATGTTAGGGTGCGCTTTTGAAACAGAACGGTTCGGCTTAGAATGCCACACTTCAAGCAATTGAGCTCCAATTACATTACTTCTGTTCATTGTAATAAAAAAAAATTATATACAATACTGTGTTTTATGTTGGTTTCAGACACAAAATAATAGGGATTGTCCCAATATTAACTGGGAATGTCACTTTTTCATACTGTTGGCAAACTGAGTGTAGGTAAACTGGATTGTAGGATAAAATGGGAGGGAACCAAGTAATCCTGGTACCAACAAAAGAACAAGAATGATACACATCCATCCCACTATTTGTATGTTATGTAAGTCACAGTTATGCATTAATTACAAAACATTGTCATATGATTGCGAGACAATCGTCAATAACACAGTTAGAGCTGGGCGGTATTCGGTATATACCGATCGGTATCGGTATCGGTATCATGTCAATACCAAAATACTGTACCGAGCAAATCTCAAAATACTGAAAATTTCGGTATTGCAAAGTACGTATTCCCACCTTTAAGTAAAACACCAAAAATACATCTGACGACACCACATTACCCACAAAATGGCCGATAAGAAGAGCGTATGGGCAAAATATTTCAATAGAAAGGACCCAAAAACATGCATATGCACTTTGTGTCAACGAAAAGTATCGAAGAGAAAACAGGTAAAAATTATATTATGTACGCGAAATTGTTTCAGTGCTATGCGCACGTCAGGCACACGTGTACAAGAGATGCTATTCTATGTGATTCGATGTTTAGGGCCTACTAAATTCGGATCATTCCGTGAATGCATTCTGTTGTTGAATTTGTGTCACAGTAACAGTTTTGCATTACCTACTACTGCTAGTTTTTGTTAAGGCCGGGGTTCTAACTTTCTAACACTGCATTACAGACTAGCGTGTCTGACGACCACGCATTTATATCTTGAAAAAGAATGCAGGTCAGCTTAAGGCCATATCTTTAACGGAATAAAACGAATACTTCCGGAGACTGTCAATTTTTTTAATCGGAAAAATGTTGGAGAGGTTCATGTTTAAAACAACCGCTTTTTATATTTATTAAATAAAACTGTTAAGTTTACTTGTAAAAAATATATATAACATTTTCCGATGTTTACTCAGCTTACAATTACACGCATAGGGATATTTTTCAGCAATTTAGCAATTTATAGTGACTAGAAGTAGAAACGTAGTTTTGTGTTGTTTACTATTCCATGACAGAGCTCCCTGAGGAAGCCCGGATAAAATATATATGTGAACCGGGGATGAATGCGGAGTTGTATAGTTAGCATGATGTATTTAACTATGTAAGGTAGACAATTTGTTCATTTTTAAAATTAATTTTTTTATTCCATGGATCGAAAATATCTAACTAACTGTTTATCTGTAGGTCATCAGATGAACAATGATTAAAAAAAAAAAATGGGTTGGACATAAATAAGGGGAAGACCTTAACGTGGGCGTGCATTTAGAGGCAGGTATACTTAAAATACTGCTTAATATTGGTTAGTTATTAGTATTTAATGAATACCGAATACCGTACCGATACCGAGATAAATTGCCACCAAAATACCGATACCGATCTTGAAATTTCAATACTGCCCAGCTCTAAACACAGTTAATGTGTAGACAAGTACAAGGCAGTTATCACAAGCAGCAATTGTCATCAAGTCACACTTATGCATTAATTACAAAACACTGTCATATGGTTGCGAGGTTATCCTCAACAACACAGTTGTATTGTACTGGTGTGTTTCATTCATACTGTCAATGACAACTGCTGGTAGTGATAATTTATTCCTACTTAATTCTAATTTAACATTAACTGTATTGTTGAAGATTGCCTCACAACTAGATGAACATTTATTGCAGCGCTCGAAATGCAGTGTTAGTACATGCACCGGTGCATGCTGATTTTTGCGAGTGCATGTAATTTTTAAAATTGGGTGCACGTGGTGCACGCTAAAATGTTTCAAGTACTGTGTATTGCGTATACTACTATCCTGTTGTCTCCCAAATTCAGACTCAAGTTGTTAAATTTTGCGTATGCATTTTGTAATCTGTTCGCCACATGAAAACGAAAACTTTTATTTTATGGGCGCATCCATTTTGTATCCCATAATCCTACTTACAACAATGGCGCCCTTTCCGCTTTCGGTCATTTCCGTGAAATATTTTTGTGAAAATTGCCGGCAATATCTCGGTTATATCTGTGAACGGTATCACGGAAGGTGGTCGAGACCGACTTTGGGGTATCCACAGTTGTTGTCGTCACTGACAAATTGAACTCCGCCAGATCTGTGATAAATACAAAGTACCGTAACTGGCTTGAACATTTTCGATCTCAAATAAGGGCACTTGATCAAATGATTGCGAACATGCAGGTGCTTTACTCGCGTAGTTGACTCGAAGTCGGCCAATGATTATTTCAATCGCAACTTCTCGTCGAATTCCATAGGCTAATTTATATTATACCAACATATCTTATTGAGTTAAAAAAAAGTTGATAACTTGCTTAATACAAAAAACAAATATTTGTATGTTTTTTTACTCCTTATAGATTTCTGTAAGGCGTTTATGTTGGGTGAAATTTTTTAATTTGATCAAGAATCAGTAATAAACGCTATTGTATAACGTTCCGGTACTGTTCATAAATAAATATAGGTATTGCCGAATAATTCCGAATAGCTCCGTATAATAAAAAATGGTTCCAGCATGGATGTCACACAGTCATACTGGTAGTGACAATTAAGACAGTTAAATTAAAAAGAAAATTATAATCAACACTGTAATCAAAGTAATTAAAATAGTAGGCCCTATTTTCTTCATTGTTAACAGAATTTACCTTATTTTTGGTGCATGCAAAATTTTAATAGTGCATGTAAAAAAAATTTCAGCATGCACCTGGTGCATGTAGATTTTATTTTTCATTTCTAGCCCTGTATTGTAATAATTAATGTACAACCGACTGTGACAACTTCTGCTTGTAATAACTGCCTTGTACCTGTCTGCACATTGGCTAAACTGATGTGTATTTCGATTCCTACTTAACCATTTGAATATTAACTGTGTTGTTGAATGTAATTAATTCATAAATGTGACTTGGTGACAAGCACACTAAATTAGGAATAATGCACATTAATTACAAATAATGCACATTAACAAGAAAACATCTCTCTATGTCTGTGTCCCCACATCCCCCCTCTATCTTGCGTGTATATAAGAGTGTGTGCTGTGTTGTAATGGAAACATTTATAAATAAAAAATTAAAATAAATTTATTTAGTTAATAATTTAATTAATTAATTTATTATGAAATCAATAATTTATGTTATTTATTATAATTACTAACATTATTCAGTAATTTAGTTGTTATTAATTCAATTGATTTATTATTTATTGATTAAAAAATATATATTATTCATTTATTTATTATCATTATTAAAAGTGATAGTCCAAATTTAAGTCATTGTGGATGAAACTTTTGAACCAGAGACAAATAATAAAACTAATCCGATTCCACCAACAGTTTTCAATCACATTTTAAATATGCTCATAATGGCCAGCGGGAATATTCAAGATTGGACTTTAAACTTTTAGATCTGCATTCAAAATTTTATGTCGAAATTGCTTCCTTTTTTTAATATTATTAAACAATCCGATCCTCTCTTCTTTCTCTCATTAAATTTTGGACTGTCCTTCTAAAATGCTCAAAATTATATAACTTTTCGGCCGAGCAGTCAATTCTATTTATTTTTTGCTTGTAACTTTGAAATCTGGGTGGAAAATGCACGCTTGCTTTTGCTGTTAAAGTTGTAAACATCACAGTCGAATAAATGTCTTTAAAAACAGACTGTAAATGTTTACCTTGGTGAACTAGGCTTGTCCTATATAGTACCATCACTGCTATCAGGTTGTTTCATAACCATACAGTTTCGTACCCAAAAGCATACCAGAAGACTTTATTACCCCCACCCCATGTAATGTTCTCCTTCAACAGGGTAAATTATATCCACTGTACCCTCCCTCATCACATTATCCCCATATGCCTACTAACCTGGAAATAAAATAAAAACTTGTCGTCTTCAATTCCAATATAATTAAATGTACATTAAAAAACAATTCACCTAAACAGCACTGATTTTTTGTAGTGGATGAATTTTCAGTGGACGCATCGTCCGTGGACGAATCAGCTGCATCCTGTACGAAACATGTAGGCCTACACACCTTTTTACAAAATAAGATCGTCTGCTTAAAAAACTGTTGGGTTGTAATTGGGGAAAAGTTTGATATCATACCCTGGCTTTTTGGTTACTCTCGAGTGCCAAATAAACGTACACCTACGTTTATTAAATTTGTGAAAAAATGTTGGTGTCTACGCTTATTCAGCACCCTACGTTTAATTACATCCAAAAAAAAATGTAACCCCCTACACTAATTTGGCACCCAACGTTTATTACAATTTTTAATTTATCAAGTGCCGATTTTCCGCAATCGCGGACAGAATTGCAAATCTTAAACAGAATTTACAATTTTTCGAGTTGTCAAATAAAATGCCAACTTTTGTGGTCAAATACTAGATTTATTTATTTATTAATATACATACATTGTTTTTCTGCTTAATTGATCATTTGAACCATTAAGGCACAACAAAGTATGTTACTCTACGACAAAATGTAAACACACGTTTCCGAACATTGTTGGCTGCCATTTTGTTTTTATCGCTCGGCTCGGTTCGGTTTTATTCGGTTGGGTAAATTCCTAGGATGCGTTCGATCGAATGCTCGCCTGTAAATCGATGCAACAGTTCATGTAAGCACTATATAAATTAATCAATTACACTTCAACACTTTATCTTTTCGCCAAACATTGAAGATGGGGGTACCAAATTCTTAAAGGTAAATATGACTTTTTTTTTAAAGCTATGCATACTAGAGTAGATAAAGTGCACTTCCTTTAGGATAAGGGGAACCGGCCCAAATTTTATCTACATTCTTTCCTCTTAAATATATATATATCAGGGCTTCTAGATTATGGTAGCCCCACTCCCATGGCTAGTGAATTTCAGTGTTGGGCTAGTAAATAACTATTATTGCCATGCCCGATGGCTAGTGAAAAGAAATTTGTCAAATGCTGCAGTTAAGTCTATTTTGTAAATATAAATGTCCTGCCCCCCCGCCACCTAATGTTAGTGTTTTTAAGCTCTATCTCCCTCTTTAGGTTACATATCCAATTATTAATATTAATTAGTAAAACAAATTTAACTTAAAAAGTAGGGCTAGTGAATTTTTAATCATGGCTAGTACATTTTTAAAATCACTGATCTCATGGCTAGTGGATTTTATAAAAATTCTAGAAGCCCTGATATATATATTTATCCTGCAATCACTATAAATAGTGGCAAGATATGATGACTAGATAAATT
>JAECMU010220296.1:0-10158 GCA_016106625.1 Dracogyra subfuscus | reverse complement strand
TTGACTTTTCTCTATTTTCATAATATTACAAAGTTTTTGGAAACGTTCAGACTCAAACTGTTTCCCTTGGTTTGTGTGTATTTGTTGTGGGATTCCCCAGTAAAAAATAAACTGTTCCAACAAAATCTTCGCTACAGTTGTGGCTTCTATATTTCTCATATGATAAGCACACGTCCATTTCGTGAAGTAATCTTCGATTACCAATATATATTTGTATCCATTTTTAGTTCGAGGAAATGGACCTACTATGTCCATGGCAACTTTTTCAAGTGGATCTTTAATTAACTGTTGCTTCAGGTTCCCTCTTGCTATTTGCTGTGGATTCTTTCTAGCTTTCTAAAATACCATTGTACATTCGTAACTTATCCCACTGATCTAAATATCTTCTAATTTGTGCTTTCTTTTGAAACTTCTTTCCTGTCCTTTTTATTGACAAGTAGTCTGTGTTCAATTTCTTTTAGATCGACATCTACTGCTTGCCCATTTCTTATCTCTTCTTTGGTTTTAGCTTGAGACCATTTTCGAACTGTTTTCCATGATGGAAGGTAGTATAGAGGTTGTGTCAGGTGTTGCTCCTGGTCTTTCGTCCCAAGCACAAGCGAGGACGTTCCTGAGCTATCATTTCCAGAACGTACTATGCTTGAGGATAGGCCTCAGAGCGAATCGCCCGGGATTCTTCTCTCGGACAAGCACGGACCAGCCACGCGTCCTAGGTGTTCATCCCAGGATTTACCTGAGGTAATATTATTAAAAGGGGAATGTGCACTTATATTATTTGGCGACTTCGTTTCGGTCTCACCCACACCATCCGGACTAGTGCAGGATATTGACCCATTCCCATCTGGAACTCTTCTATGTTCGTTTTTTTTCTGCGGTTCTATTCATTCCTTTTCTATTTTGTCTGGTAATAGCTGCAAATATCACTCTATTATCTTTCAACTCTGTTTCTTCATCTGTACATTTTGTATGATTAGAACATTATTTTCTTTCTTTATCTTCCTGCCGTTCACAATGTTTACAGTCTAAGCATGGTCGTCGTGAGAGGCCATCCACATTTCCATGTTGCCGTCCTGATCGGTGCTGTATCTCAAAATTATATGTTCCGAGAACCTCAAGCCAGCGAGCTATTTGTCCTTCAGGAATTTTAAAATTAAGCAGCCATCGGAGAGACCCATGATCCGTGCGGATTAAAAACTTCACTCCATACAGGTAATGGTGAAAATGTTTTATAGCTAATACTATAGCTAGTAGTTCTCTTCTAGTGACACAGTAATTACGTTCACTTTTACTCAATATTTTACTGTAGTAAGCAACAACTTTCTCCTTATCATCTTCCATCTGAGAAAGTATGGCTCCTATTCCTGTTGCACTTGCATCTGTGTCTAAGATGAATGGTTTATGTGTGCATGGGTACGTTAAAACAGGAGATGTGACCAGTGAATCCTTTAGCTTTATAAAGGCTTCTTCACATTGCTGCGTCCACTCCAGCTTAACTCCTTTTTCTGTTAAATGTTGTAATGGTTTGGCAAACCCTCTTATAAATTTACGGTAGTACAAACAAGTTCCCAGAAAGCTTCTTATTTCTGTTACAGTCTGGGGTTGTGGCCAGTCTTTTACTGCTTGAATTTTTGATGGATCTGTTGCTATTCCCTCTGCGGAAACTATGTGTCCCAAATATTGTACCTTCTTCTTAAAGAAATAGCACTTTTTACATGAGAGTTTCAATCCTTCTTGTCCGATTCTTTGTAATACTTCATTAAGTCGGTCGAGGTGCTCTTCAAATGTGCTTCCAAACACTATGATATCGTCAATATATATCAAACATGTATTCCAGTGAAGAGCTCTTAATACTGTCTCCATTAAACGTTCGAATGTTGAAGGCCCATTGACGACCCCGAAAGGCATAATTCGAAACTCGTATAACCCATTTGTCGTAGTGAAAGCTGTCTTTTGTATGTCTACTGGTTTCATTTCTACTTGTCAGAATCCTGACTGTAAGTCAGCTGTGGAAAACCACTGTGATCCTCTAAGTGCATCTAAGCTGGCGTCAATTCTTGGCAGCGGGTAAGAATCTTTCACTGTTACAGCATTTAGTTTTCTGTAATCAACACACAACCGTAAACTCTTGTCTTTCTTTGTGACTAATACTATTGGACTGGCACATGGGCTGTTTGAAGGTTGTGCGATACCCATCTCAACCATTTCTTGTACCAGTTTTTTTCAACTTCTGCTTGTTTTGACAGTGGTATACGTCTGGGGTGCTGCTTTATGGGTTGTGCATTCCCTGTATCAATACTATGCTGTATAATGTTGCTTCTTCCTAACTCTGTCTTTGATTTTGCAAAAAACATTTTGATGTTTTAGCAATAATTCTTTGACTAACTCTTTCTGTTCTTGGTTTAACTCTGCACTTGAGGAGTCAACAGGATCATTTAAATGTGGTGGAAAAGTCTCTGTCTGTAATTTTTCTTATATCTCCAGCTATATCACAGCTACTTATCATATTTCCATTATCTAATTCTGTTATTTTATTTACAGGTGATGCTTTAGCTACACACGTATTTCTATACAATGTGACCTGTTCATTGGATACATTGATTATTCGGACAGGAATGTTCTACTGTTATGACTGATCGTGCAACTAATATTGCAGCTCTCTCTGTGAACTCTAGGTTTGCTTCAACAATCAGGTATTGTTTCTTTACACCTGCTTCTATGTTTCCTGTAAATACCATTTCACTATTTGGAGGTATAATTACAGTCTTTTCAACTGTCACTCTAAATGTAGAGGTCATTTTACTTTCTTTTTGACATTGAAAAGTTTCTCCTTTCAATGTGATAGCTCCATCTCACATATGTAAAGTATTTTGGTTGTCTCGAAGAAAGTCATACCACAGTATGAGCTGTGGTTCGACATCAGCAACTATTAATTCTTGATTTAGGACGAGTTTCTCAGATATATTTATTGGGACTCTTACGGTGCCTAGGAGAGAGACAACCCCTCCATCTGCCATTCTAATGTTTTTTTCACTTCGTATTAAAGTAGGTCGCTTTGCTGCAGGTATTTCATAATATTTCTCTGGGTGAATAACTGATATAGTAGAGCCGGAATCAATCAAACAGTTACATTTAACTCCAAGAACTGTTATAAATAAAGTCCATTTTCTTTGTTTTTGTTGTCGGGCCCTTTTGTAGAAGTTTCAGCCAGTTTTGGACCCACACAGCTGGCTGTTATTAGTTTTCCTGACTCTGACTTGTATTCTTTTTCGCTGTAGTGTGGTTCCCTGTGGAAGAATTCTGTATAATTCTTTGTCCGAAATATTTCCTCCTATAGTCTACTTCTTCATGACCATATATACCACAGTGAGTACATCTGCAGTCTTTCTTGTTGTGGAACCTTTGATTCTCTCTCCCTGTGCGTCTTTGCTTATCTCTCATTTCTCTATCCAGCTTGTCAATTCTGCTCATAAAACTGATAAACATTTGCTGCATTCTGTTTTCCTGTAACTTTATTGGGTCTGCATCTGTTGTTTGCATTCGAACATCACTATAATCTTTAAATTTTCTTTTATGTCCTAACTGGAATGCTTCATACTTTAAGTCCATTTGAACAGCTTTATCTAATGTTTCCGGGTCATTGCTTTGAACAGCCCACTCCAAATTTGGGTCATTTAGAGAATCCATAAAATAGTCTACAGCTAATCTATCTTTACCTTCTCGGCTAACATATGGGTATGCTTTCTTTATTAGCTGTTTAATATCTTGTGCCAAGTCATTTATAGATTCTGTTCTTCAACGTATTCTATTTTTCAGTTGAATGCGGAACATCGTTGAATGATTTTCTGGTTCAAATATTGATGCTAATGCTTTTTTAAGATATGCAAAGTTCATTCTTTGTTCTCTTGTTAAATCTGTGAGTACAGTCTGTGCTTGACCTCTTAAACTGGTAGCAAGTTCCAATGCTTTTGTCTCTTCATCCCACTGATTCAACTCGGCAACCATTTCAAAATGAACTAGATAGTCATACCAGTTACTTTCACCATCATAAATGGCAGGGTTTTTTTTATTACTGTGTCTTATACTTGTTGAACTGTTATTGATACTTGTAACAAAATTTGAAACCGGTATCTGTGGCATTCCATTTACACCGGTATCTGCTTGGTATACTGTGTGACCACTTTGTCTTGATATTGGATCTAAAATTATTTGTTCATGCTGTGAATATTTTTCTCTTTCAGATTTGTACTGTGCATTAGTGCTTCTTGAGTCTTTGTTTATCCCATGAACATTGGGATATGAACTTGACTGTGAAGACTTGGAAAATAATGTCTTTGGCATTGTTGTATTTGTAATAAATGTCTTTAATCTTTCAGTTTCCCTCTCAGGACTATGATCTTGTGAGTGTTTACAACTTGGATTACTTACTGGTGTGAATGTGTCTAGAGCTCCTTGATGGGAGGATCCCTTTGGTAGTCCAGAATATGTAATACCTTGTATGTGTCTTTCATGAAGTTACTTCGGACTCTGGGCTACCTAGGAAGTTCCCATCAGGTCCAGTATCTCGGTCTTCTATATCCAACGGTGATCTCTACCACTGTTAGGCATGCTCTTTAACTTTAATTATCTTGTGTGTTTGATCCCACGTTCGGTGCCACCACTGTGACAAAATCCCCACGTCGTCGTTATGCAACTGTGGTGATATACCTGGTGTTGTGTGATTCGTGTCGAGTGGTGGCCAATGTAACTTATAAACTCATTCCCCAATATGTGCACTCTCTTTATTCAGTATTATTTGTCTCTTTCCTGTACTGTATATCTTTAATCTGTGTCTCTTTCCTATACATTACTTCTCTTCTCTAATCTGCATTTCTTTCCTGTACTATATCTCTTTAATTTGTAATCTATGTCTCTTTCCTGCCAATTTCACATGTCTGGGTTATTGGTGGTTCTTCAAAATATGTGGGTGAAACCTGGTCAATGCACATTTCACATGTCTGGGTTTCAGTAACCTTGGGTTAACCGTGGTTTTCGTTTCTATTGATGTGATAAACCTGCCCATGAGGTGGTTTATCGCTTGGTTTTCTCTGAGTAACGTTTCAACATGGATCAGTTTTGGCACGGAAATAGTGTTTTTCGTCAGCATCGAAGAGCATTGAGGAGGGAACGTGTATTCGGAGATCATTTAAACCCACTTGACTATTACGACGACATCGATTTTGTCAAACGTTACCGACTGACTCGTCAAACAACCTTACACCTCATGGACCTCGGAAGCGAAATCCTGTTTCAGAGGCAGAACTAAAATACAATCTGGCACATGCCCAAACAAGAGGTGTTATAGAACGTTTGTGTGGAATCTTGAAAGCTCGGTTTCCCTGTTTGAGATATTGTTTACGTAACAAGTTGAAGAATATCATGGCTATTATTATCAGCTGTGCTGTATTGCACAACATGGCAAGGAAAGAGAACAACCCGGTGCCAGATGATGAAAATGGAGACAATTTTCATGATGACATGGATAATTCAATAATTCCTTTATTTGTCCTAAATCCCGTTTTACTGTTGAATTTGTTAAGTATTTCGCTCCAGATAGCTTTTTAGCATTGTTTGTTTTCATATTTTTTATTTATTTATTTTACTCTCAAGTATATTTATATAGTTCCTAATGAGGTCCAACAGTAATTGCTTATTATCTTCACTGAAATTACTCTTTTTCTTTCCTATACTGTCCGACATTTTGTCGTTTTTAAAGTATAAAGATAATGACATATATTGCATTCTTATGTCCCTTTCCTAAACTGGAGATAACCCATGCACAAACCGTGGATTTGGTAACACAGGTGAAACCTACACATGTGAAATGCACCACAGGTGTGGGTCTAGGTCTAGTTTTTCAGCGTTTTTTGTAAACCAGTGTTAAACCTAGGTTTTCAGATAACCCAGTGTTACAAAACCTAGAGATGAGAAATCAGCCCAGAATGTGTATTGTGTGACAAAAGAGCTTTCAGTAGTGTACATCCAACCCATATATGATAAACATGGGACAATTTCCCAAATGACGCCCCATCACTATATGTGATACTTATGTGTAACATCAAGGCAAACTAAACACAGAATGTGTATGGTATAAGCAAGTGTTCAAAAGTGTACATTGAACCCATCCATATATGACAACCACGGGGTGGCTCACGAAAGCTTCCATACATATGATACACAGTATAACCACACCATATTCGTTTGCAGTCATGAAGCTCATAGACAAGTTAAGGAATTCTACAAGTCCATCCTATAGCGCACGTTCGTTGGTAATGTGAAGTGTCTACGTCGGCTCAACAATATATCTGGACGTGAGGCACCGTTAATAGTCGGACTTTGAAGATCAGCTCAGTATTAAAAAGGACTGGATGGCTCTGGAAAACTTCCCAAAGTAACGTCTCATCACAATATATGGTACGTAATGTATACTCTAGATTCCAGCAAGTCTGAAACCAAATATAGAATGTTCATCGTATGACAAACACGTGTTCACCAGTGTTCACCAATGTATAACACACACGGGATGGCTCAGGGGTAATTTTTTAAGGTAACATTCCAGCGATATATATCGTAAAATCAACCTACCCACAATTCTGAAAATAAACAAAGAAACCTCACTTATTATTACCGACGAACAGAATACTCCTACACATTTCTTTTCACTGCATTTTTAGACACACATTTATATATTTCCACTGTGCTGGATTCCTGAATGATGACACGTGACAATATGAAACGTTATAATGACGAACATCGATAGTTATACAGGCACAGCGGGCAGTATAGCCCAGTGGTACAGTGCCCGCCTGATGCGCGGTCGGTCTAGGATCGATCCCCGTCAGCTAACCACTGGGATTTTTCTCGACATAACCATATGTCCGACGCCGATATAACCGTAATTACAATGTGTTGAGTGCGTCGTTAAACAAACCAAAAAAAAATAAAAATAAAAATTATACAGGCACATGTACAAATACATGTATGCCATGAAGATTGCATATATTTAGCACATATAACCCTCTTAATGTTGTTTGAAATTTAATCGCATTCTGTCAAATTACAGATTTCACACTTATCATTTGATCATGATTACAATGTTCGACCTGATATCAAATGCCACGTATTATCATAATATGTTCATGCACCACCAACGTGGGGTATACAATGAGACTATAAGCAAAACGAAGTCAAATTATCTAAACCGGTTTTGCAGTTGTTTTCATTATCCATTTACATATCATTGTGTTTACGTGTGTGTTATTGGTAAATGGATCCAATAATGATTAAAACGTAAACACTTCTACTCTAAAAGTGAATAATATTTCTAAAAATAGGAAGTATTGGTGTCACAAGCGAGTGTTAATTGCTATGTGTATACTAGAGGCAATTAATATTAACCAAATCACACTTATATACTAATATATCTACATTTACGTTTTTATTAGTCGGAGACATCTTGCAATGCAGAAAACTCAGGACACTATTTGTCTCTGGTGTATCGAACTGTGTTACGGGTTTATAAATTAATTAAACTTAATTTCCGTGTATTGCAGGTTCAAACTAGTGTACGGATAAAACAAATATAGCTTATTATTTATAAAACAAGGGTGTGTCCCTGTAAAATATTAACGATTGGTAAATGTCTGATGCTGCAAACATCAATCAATGTTCCAATGTGTATTCTAATTTTATATGTATTAAGTTCATTAGTAGTCTGACTTTTTGTTTCCTTTCGAAAATTAACTTATTAAATAATTTCATGGAGATGTAAGTACAAAACTAGCCCAATTTATGAGATACCCTGATACAATGTGACTTTATTAAGTACTATACATACAAATTGACATGCTATTATTCGGCCTAATGAACACGATTACGATTGTTTGATGAAGACAACTGCACATTTGTATTGATCGACTTGGATGTCACTATTACATCATTAGAGTTGCTTGATTATAACAGAACAGAAATAGAACTTTATTACACTCAGGCTGCTATTCAGCGGCATATGAGGTACATTTGACAATTATTTGATAGTTTTACAGGAGATATTATATATATGTTTTAAACACATTTAATATACAGCCGTTACCATTGTATGCAGAAAACATTAAATAGTTGATATGTAGTTTCAGTCGTCAAAACGTCGCTGTTAGTTGATAATATCTTAAACATTGCAGCAGACTCAGAACTGTCCCTTTAATAAAATCAATCATCTCCCTATACTCACTACAAAGAGCCGCGGTTTCAAAAGTCCTCATTAGTGAAATAAACGAATATTATTGTCTAAGTATGTGTGCGAGTGTGCATGTGAGTGGGTGCACGCGCGCGTACGTATATTTTTGTGTTTGTCATTTCGTGACGTAACAATGGTCGATTGTATCGATATATTAAACAATTGGGTTCTATTTATGCGATGGTCGATCTAATGCACTAAACTCTCGCAACTTTGCGATCTCGCTGTTGCTGTTTAGCTGAGCCTAAAAGACCCGTGAAATAGGTCCTTGGTGTTTATACTCCAAATTAGTCTTAACTATTTCTAACCGACTGTTTAGTCAAACGTTGACTGTTTGCCACAAACCAATTACACCCGATGGTCGATGATAATCGTCTGGTCCATATTTGACACCAGTGTGCTATACAATTAAGGGGGGAGGCGGGTGGTGGTGGGAGGTGATGTGGGGGAGTGTGGGCTCACACTTGATAATTGATTATGATGATCTGACCTTTTTAGTAATAACTTCCTAGCACTGTTGTTTGATGTGGGAGTGGGTGTATGTTGTTTGCCCTTGCTGCTTCTTTGTTTTTTTATAGTTTTGTGTTTGACACTTGTTTGTGTTCTTTTTTTAATTATTCTCTCTCTCTCTCTCTCTCTCTCTCTCTCTCTCTCTCTCTCTCTCTCTCTCTCTCTCTCTCTCTCTCTCTCTCTCTCTCTCTCTCTAACATTGTGACATGCTCGTGCTGTTGTTGATTATGATCTTCCAGAACCTCTGCCAGTTTCTTCCGATAACGCTTTGGGTTGCATTTAGACCGTGAGCCAATATCTTTGAGTGTGTCCATATTGTAGCCAGCCAATGACTATTCCCCTGTTTTGCATAATGAATTGTCGTCGAATTTAAAATGATGATGAAATAAAAACAAATGTTCATGCCTTGCACTGCCAACATTGGCATGCATTCAATTACACTCATGCTCAGCACCAGCAAATGGTGCACTAGGTGTCACATCGAGGCAAGTGATCAGTTTAGTCTGACTATGTTTTTGCTTCAAATACATGAAAGGGAAATCTGGGTTAACTTAAACAGTTTCTAAAGATAAGGGCAGTGATTGCATGTCCCTCACTAACGTGATGTATTTAGTCAAAATAACAACACAAATGTTAATATTATAACCCTATCTGGCCTAAAGAAAACATAATTCCAAAAATGATCAAAAGGTTCCTTTGACCCTTAGCATGCATCCTCCAGAAAACGGAGGGGATTACTGTCAGGTAAGCCCCCTCCCATAAAAAAAACAAAAAACAAAAACAAAAACAAAAAAATCAACGAACAAACAACAAAGAAACACACACACACACACACACACACACACACACACACACACACACACACACACACACACACAAACACACAAAAAAGAACACACACACACAATAAGCAACAAAAATCAACAACAACAACAATGAACATACCCTTAAAACCTAAATCATGAAAAATATCACTCATATACATGTTGGCAAGACCAGGGTCGGCTGGCACAGGCATTCGGTACTAAAGCATATAATGTTGTTTAATAAACAGATAGCTGCTACCTAAACATGTATTATGATTTGTCTAAATATATATTTTATATGAGTATTTGTTGGCTTCATATGATGCTACGTAGAACAAGTGTTCCGCTTGTGAGATAAACACTGTAACTAGTCTTGAAAATCATAGTTAGCCTTGCCATGTTGCCTGGTGTTTTACTGTTGACTGAGGCATGTTCTAAGCAATGGCATCCTTGTTTCACCCTTATGTGCACGATCATTTGATGAATAATCTAATTGTGCACGTGCGGCATCGCCCAAACACACACACACCCACCCACAACCACCCACACCCACACGCACATAATTTGTTG
>JAECMU010220177.1:9825-31182 GCA_016106625.1 Dracogyra subfuscus | reverse complement strand
TATATATATATATATATATATATATAAGGATTGTGTACCTGCCCCCTCCACTAGACATTTCAGTTACTATATCGTTTCTATGGGCCTGATCATTATTAATGTTTCATTTTACAGGTCCTATCCTGGTACGCGATTCATCAGATGCTACAATGTGTGCACGAAGATGCACCGGTTAGTATTTATTTACATATTTATTATCACATCCATTCTGGCTTTCCTCACATCATAAAATGTATCCACATTGCTAAACAACTATTGACAAAGTTTTAGTTGTATTAAATTGAGCTATTGACAAAACTATTGACAAAGATAAAAGTCTGGGAAAACCAGTCAACAAAGATTATATTTCTTGTGTTCTAATTAAATAAAATGCTGTAAATAGAGAAAATCATTTACAGAAACCATTTATCTTTATAAACTGAATGGCGCTTCTATCATTGAACATGGAGATTAACTAACAGTGAATAGTGATATTACATGTTCCCTTAGTAAATATTTTTTTAACAATTACTGAATTGTGTGATTACAAACTGCAGATTCGAACAAGTTCAAATTCACGCCTGGAATGACCTACGAATTCGACTACAACGTGATGTCCGAGACGACCATGGAAGGGGCTGATGCTGAGCGAGCCTCCTTAGAGATACGAGCTGTCGCGGACATCGAGGTCCTGTCACAGTGTGACTTTGCTCTCAGGGTGAGCTCCGTGTTGCAATTCATTATCCACATGGTTTGCAGTAGCTATCTGAAGCTAGCTTTTTGACATACGCTGTTTTTATGTGACTATTTTATATGAACGTATATTCAGTTGTTAAACAATGAGTCATTAGCGTGACTCTTAACTTAGCATTCATTGTCTCGATTGCAAATACATAAGACCGAATTTGCAAAGCCTTTTTTTTATCTTATACTCGTGTAACTACATACATTTACAAAGACTTCGTGAATTCGAATATTTGAGTTTACATTGTAATCTGAACAGAATTTCAGAATCTTATTAAAGAGTAATAAACACATGCCTAAAAAGTTACTAATCATTTTCACATTACTTACGTTAAAAAAGAGAAGAAAACCCCAATGTATTTGCTACATTGTAATAGCACGATTCGTAGCACAGTTCAGTTAGTAACTGAAAACAAAGTTGTATTACCTTCTTGACTTTGTACCCCAGATGCGAGATGTGAGTGTCTTCGATACATCATCACCAGAAAGGCGTAACATGGACCTGACGGGAGAATTCAGAGCAGCACTGGAGAGGAACATCCTCCGCTTCTCCTTCCAAGATGGCATCGTCGAAGACGTCTGTCCAGCAGACGACGAGGTCACGTGGGCCCTGAACTTCAAGAGAGGAGTCTTGTCATCCATTCAGAATTCCATGGACAACCTGGAGAAGGACCAAGTAGTTCACGAGGTATCTAGACATACACAGAATAATAATGATGAAGAATTGTTTTGTTATTGTACTGAATTAATGAATGTTTAACAACGCCCCAGCACGAACAATTCTGTTACTGTACTGATAAAATCGTTTCCAGCAGTCTACCAAAGTAGTATATATGATAGCTGTATTTTATAGCATACAACATCTGTAATTAGATACAAATACAACACGTTCAGTAACAGAAGCCTATTGATATTGAAAGAGCTGTGCAAACGCATTAGGAAAACAAGATTGCACAATTATATTTAATGTCTACCACGGCAATAATTAAGTGGATTAACAACACATTATTTCATTTGTGTTAAATTATTCAGACATAATATATAATTGTTAACTGCTATGATCTTTTATTACTACCAAACTACATTATATATTAATAATTGCTTTAGACTGATGTCACGGGAAGATGCAACACAAACTACAAAGTGATCAACCGAGGATGGTACAGTACCACCATTAAGAAGTCCAAAGATCTCATGGGTTGCACAGATCGCCATGGTTACCGAAGTGCTCTACAAGCAACACCATACAGAGTCCCATCAGTAAGTCTTTTTTTACTATATATTTAATGTCCTAGTATAATTTGACATTGCAAAGGCTAGGGTTCCTTGACTCATTGTTTTTCAAAGGGTCTTTACCATTTTACATTGTGAAAATATATCAGTTTAAAGGTAAATCTTCACAGATGTCAAGTTTCAGTGTTGAACATGTCACATCATGTTTGGTTAACATACGAATGTAACTTTGCTTAGTTATCAGTTTATCAATTTAGTGACACATGAACTAGGTAGCATTGCTAACACAGTGGTTTTCCAACTCACAGAATATCCAGTCACTGCCTCTGCTGAAAAGCACACACGACTGTGAACAGCTTCTGGACAAGAACGGACGTCTGAGAAGCACACTCTGCCGAGAGTCACACATCTTTCGACCATTTTCGGGTGGAAACAGTGGTGCTGTAACCAAGGTTACACAGAAATTGAACTTCAAACAGGAACGCCATGGAATCAGTGCAAACCAAGGTAAGATAAGTTGTAACAAAATAAATCACTCAAAAGAAAAATCGTGGCTTAAACTGAACCCCTGAAAGATGTTACCAAAAGGCGAAAAATATTGTCATAAATTAGGAAATATGTATATAATAAATATACCATTTCATGGTGTTTTTCCGAATACGATTTTTATGTCAACTCATGATGTGTGAAAACCATATTTTCATTCATTGAATCACAATTCATGAAAATATGGTTTTCACACATCACTCGTGGACATAAAAATCGTATTCGAAAAATCCAATGAAATAGCCTCTATGTATTTATTGTCATAATTTCGGAGAATAACCATTATTTATTAATATCTTTATAGTAATGCGAACTATTTAATTTGCTAGAATATAAATCTGAATGACAAAAACTGTAGTTCCTTATTGCAAACGTATCTCTGCACAAGGCAGTCGAAAGGATCTTAGTGATGACTGCTGACATGATGCACTATTAGTTGCTCTTTCTTTGGAGGACCGCCACTTCTCACGGAGATACGTAACACAAGCCAGTGGCAGAATAATTTGTATAAAAGACAACACTAGCGTAGCAAGGACAACCTATAACCTATCTATATAGTTGCATAATGTGCTGTATCTATGTTGTCTATGTCAGTATTAAAATATTGATGAACTAAAAATAAAATACTAATTAAATTAATTCATCTATTGATAAAATGTTATTCAGGATATATTGCAAAGCGAGCAACCATCCATTTCGAGCATGCGTATGGCCAGCCGTCCTTTGACAAGACGAAGAGAGATGCTGTTTCGAAGCTGGAAGAGATATGTTCTGCCACTAGACAAGATATTCGACCAGAAGTCCCGGAGATGTTCTCCCAGTTGGTCTACATCATGAAGAATCTGGACATCACATCCATGCGAGAGATTTACTCACAGCTTACATCGAAAACCATCTGCAGAGACAACGTCAAAACCAGGTAGAGTAATACATGTTTTAAAGGTAACACGAATGTTTGTTAAAGAATAAAATACTAGTAACAATTGCTATATTTTAGATTCAGTGCAGATGTAAAAATAATTAAAATGCATTGTCCATAACGATGCAGTAGTCTTAAATACCGTCTTATCTAAGATTAAGCAAATAATAAAAATGAACAATTTCAAATTCTTAATCCTAAAAAAACATTTGCATGGTTTACAACCCGTGTATTGTCTTAACCCCTGGTCGAATTACACACTGGAATAACTTAGTTATCTGTCAGAGTAGGAATGCAATACGAAAGGAGATAGAAGAATGTCAAAAATATCTTCTGAAATGTTTTGTACACATTCTTTTGTGACATCAATTATATATTACCTTATAGATTAATAGTGTTTAGTCCTAAATAGCACATCTGCAATTATGCACTAATTATGTATAAAATTTAACTTAACTTCGTCTAAAGTGAAAATATGAAATGTTATCTTTAGGAAATTCTTCCTGGACGCTCTGCCAATGACTGGCACTGATGCCTCTGTGAGAATGATGAAGGAACTGCTTTTCAACAAGGATGTCACTGGATCCGAGGCTGAGATGTGGATCACTTCCCTCGCCTTCATACAGAACCCAACCGCTGAAATGCTCGAAGAAACCAAGGTCAGTGTATTGATAATCTAAATAAACCATAAAGCATATCCATGTCTTGCATAAATCATACTATATTAAATAGAATATAAATCATATTAATGCATGACAAAATATACACTATATTCAGTTATTAATCATCATATATTTCATTTTCAATAATAATAAAAAATGTTGTTATATATTTTATAATAGATAAGAATAGCTTTATTTTAAATTACACCTGTTATCACTTTCCCACAATGAAATTCACTATAAAAACCATTCTTCTATAATGGACATATGGCATACCGATATATATAGGAGTCGAGATAAGTGCTAAATTAATTATCATTTGTGCTGTATTAAACGATTTGGAAGAACAGTGAAATGGGCTTCTAAATCATATTTAGATCCAAGTAGAAGTAAAGTGTAGGCTTTTATACTCAACTACAGGCTCTGCTGGAATCCAGTCTTACTGGTGAACAAGCTCTTCTGCCAGTGTCCACCATGGCACACAATTACTGCAACCAGAGAACATCGTGTGAACAAGACCGTGCAATCAGCGGTATCATCTCGACCTTGGAGCGAAACATCGGACCAGGTTGTTATGTTCCCGAGAGTAAGCTGGACAAGATTCTGAGAACTCTGAGAGCTCTGGGAAACATCGGCCATGTGCAGAGTGTGTCCAGCATCCTCAGCACTTGCTTCCTGCGAAGTGGGAACACAGACGAAGTCCGAGTGGCAGCTATTGATGCCTACCGCAGGCTACCCTGTTCTGTTGACGTGAGTATACAGTCGGATTAGGTTTCCAGTTAACTATGAAAAAAAAATATCATCCTTTTGCCTTAATCCTTTATTGGAAGTTGCATTGATATCACGACTTGTATCAGTATACCATGAACTATCTTTTAAACAGAGATACAATTTTCCATATATAATAGGTTTCTTCATTTTAATAAAGGTTCATGGCTATATATATTCCTATTCTTACAAAACAAAATTTAACAATTTTGCCTCATTTGCAGTATTTGCAGTGAAAATAATGAAGATATTAATAAAAATAATGCAGAAATTAACATATTTTCCAATTCGGTTTCGTTTGATATTATTGTTATACATAGCTAATTGAAAAAACCCCGCTCCACATAAATATGATTGAGGACCAATGTGTGGAACAATACATTTTGATTTTGCAGAGAAGTGACGTTTTGAGCCTTTACGAAGACAAAAGCCAGGACTCCGAGTTGAGAATCAAAGCTTACATCGTGGTGATGCAATGTCCAAGCGATGCCATCCTGAGAACTATCCAGAGGAGCCTGGAGGTGGAGCGAGCAAACCAAGTGGGATCATTCGTCTGGTCACACCTCACAAACCTGATGGAATCATCCAGTCCACACAAGCAGGGGATCAGAAGCATCTTGGAAAACGAGGACCTCAAGAAGGAATTCGACCTGGAAAAGATAAAATATTCCAGAAATTACGAAGGATCTTTCTTTCTTGAGAAGTTCAACACCGGCGCCATGGTAGAGAGCAACCTGATCTGGTCTGGCAAATCATTCATCCCCCGTTCTGCCATGGTTAACCTTACGGTCGACCTGTTTGGGAACTCAATGAACCTGTTTGAGATGGGAGGACGTGTCGAAGGACTTGAATATCTTCTTGAGACCTACCTTGGTCCATACGGTTACTTCGGTGACAAGAAAGGAGCTGCTAAGGTACTGCTTTTGGATTTGTATGGATTTGACGATCCTGCCAATTATAGCTTTATTTTTATATTAATAGTCCTTCTATAACTATACAGTAACGAACACTATATAATCAAAAGCCTTTCATAATACAACTCATCTCTGCATAAATTACATATTAATAATTAGACATATATTATAAAACTGGCATAGCTGTGAAATAACATTTGACATTAAGGACTATATTACTTAATATATTTTGATCTCAATTTGTCTACTATCTCTCTATCTAGCTGATGTTCTTTTCAGAGCAATGCCGGTCTTGATCAAATTCGGGCCTCAATGTACATGAGAATGTTCGGCAACGAAATGGCCTTCTTGCACACGAAAGGTATCGATTCTCTTCAGTCACTGAAGAACCTCCGATTCATTGACATGTTGAACAAGGTTTCGTCAAGCTACAACCAACACTTCACACAGAGCATTATGTTTGTCGACAGCAGTGTCGTCGTCCCCACCGTTTCTGGCCTGCCACTCAACCTGACAGTCAGTGGAACAGCCACCGTCGACCTGAAGGTTGTTGGAACAGTGAATCTTAAGAAAATGACTTCCAGTCCTAGCAGTATCCTTATTGATGGCGAATTCCAGCCCAGGTCAGCAATTAGTTATGTTTCCCTCAGACAAATCTATTACAAGTGTTCCGTTTTATGTCATACTTTATTAAATTATAAAATATTTTACATATATGTACACAAAAGTTGCATGCTTGCTTAAATAAAAATTAATTGTCACAAATTCTCCAAAAATTTATTATTCAACTGTATACTTTTCGAACTACTGATAGCTACAACCTAGATATATTTTGTGCTATTATTTTAACAAATCGCTAATATTACTGATAACTAGTGTTGGTATTACAATTCTAATGTTTTAGGTACAAGTTTATTATAAAATGATATGAGTAAAATCACAATTTAAAAAATTAAATATATATGAGTATTTTATAAACTGTATTTATTGCACACAGTGGTTCTGTTCAAATGACCGGCATCATGAGTGTGGATGCGATGGTCACCAAGATTGGAATGAAGGTTGTAAACACCTGGCACTCCAGCACAGCTACTAAAGGAAGAATTGAACTCAACCGTGGAAAAATGCTCAGCGTGGAACTTGAAATGCCACAAGAAAAGATGGAAATACTTGATGTCAAGTAAGTTAATAGGTGTCAAATCAATTTGAAAATAACTTTTATATCATTAGTGTTGTGACAGTGACTTAAGAATGTATGGTACAAAGTTATATCTTGGACTGTTTTATACATATATACCATTTAGAATGTCACTAATGTTTGCTATATTTGTTATATATAAATGACTACAAATAGTTTCTTTATAAGCAGACCACTGACATACATCACAATGCAATCTGATCATATGTATACTATTTATTAGTGTCATGACGTTGTCTCTACACATTTAACTATCACTTTATATGTAATATTCTTAAAGATAAGTATACTATTAAAGTATTTGGTGATACCATGAAGTTTGCATCATATCTCTTCACACAATGTTCTTGATCATGGGTGTACTATTTATTTATGTCATGACATGTTCACTATATATTGGTCAACCTCCTTACACAATATTCTTAATCACGCGTACACTATTTATTAATGTCAAGACGTTTCTGACATATATTCGACCACCTCTTCACATAACATTATTGACCATGTGTATACTACTTTTGTTGTGAGATTTTCACTATAAATTGGTCAAGCCCTTCACACACTATTCTTGTATTGCAGGACTGCTTTCTTCAGCCTGAATGGCGACTCAGTCCGGGAACAGAAGATGCTGGAACAAGAACGAAAGTCCATCAAACTGTGTTCTGGCTCGAGAATTGCCTCTGTCACCGGCCTGGAGATCTGCTCAGAATTCAACTATGTGAACGCTTCCATGAGAGACGATGCCCCTTACTTCCCCTTCACCGGACCCGTCAGCTTTGAACTGGCCCTCTTTAAACGGGACACCCATAAAACCTACAAGCTATTGGCAAAGAGAACCCAGGTAATTACTTTGATAACATGAAAGGCAAAAGACTTTAATTATTTAAAATAATTGCCGATAGTACATGCATATATTATTAATAACATAACTGTACTCAAAACGTCTCAAGCGACCATCTGCATTGTACAACAACCTGTTTTAAGAGACCATCTTAATATTCTACCATAGCATCTACTGTAATACAAGCTGACTTGTTTTAAGTTGTCAACTGTTTTAAAAGGTCATTTTTATGCTACCATACTATTTAGTGAATGCTGAACATTTGATTGTATTTGTATTTGTTACAAAAGTCAAAATCTCACCCTTTTTGCTGTTTAGCATATGTTTGATGGTACATATATTTGTGTATCAAAATAGTATTACTATCGAAACAATGCATTTTATGTTATGCTGACTCAAACGTGCAATATGATTATTAAGCACTGACTATTTTAATCTTTGGATAAGGGTATTGAAGGAAAACTGGAAAACAAATAAATAAATTAGAGTGGCCAGTAATTTAAACATTCAAAAATAAGAAAGAAAAGTTAATATTACTGTTATTTTTTACTGATAACTTCCAAAACTGTAAAAAAATTTTAATCGTATCCGTATAGCTGTGTTAATTTTAATAAACTGATTTTCGTCCCGTCTAATTTAGAATAACGACACAATGTATTTCTTACAGACCTCTGCATCCAGCATCGCTCAGATTGCACTAAACACTCCTGGCTCAAACGTCGACCGAAATTTGGGACTGGACTTTGAAATGAACTACAAACGCAAAAATTTCGAGGTCAGCATTACCTCCCCCTGGAAGAAGATGACAGCAAAAGGTATAAGTTTGTAATGGCTCACTTTTACTTTAAAATTAGACAAATAATTCTGAATGACAAAACCGTTAATTGGAAAACTTATTTAGCCGTGTCGTTACGTTCGTTGGCTGTCAAATGCCATGCGATTTGGTGCACTAGTTTTGACACTTTGTCTTTTTAAATAAAATACTACAGTCTTTGCAATATATTAAAAATACAGTACAGACTGCAGCTCGGTATTCTAATAAATATTCTCTCTTTTTCTCACAGGCAATGCTCAGACAACTAAAAATGTGTGGGCACTCGGCGGAAGCCTGTTACTGGATGAAACCCGAGAGTACTCCATCAACAGCGAGATGAAGTTCAACAAGGAGAAGGACAAGATGACGTACAAACCTCGCGTCCAGGTGATCGGCCCGGAAACAAACATCGTCATGTCTGGCCTTCTCACCACCGAGAAGAACAAGATGGCCGATATGGAAATGTCACTGACTGGAATTAGAAAACACCCAATGATGTGGAAAGGTATGCATTTTAAAAATTGTTATTGTTACCGTTGCAATTATTGTTATTAGTGTGTCTGTTGATGATGTTGTCATACACACGATTATGATATTTATGATATGATATTAATTACTTCAAAACTGTTCATAAAAATGATATAATATAATTAACAAAGTGATAAATTTCGTAATGCTTTTTGCAAATATATGTACATTATACAGTTGTCTTTATATTTGACTGTATTTAAATCTGAATGACAAAAGCTTAATACGTGATCAGGGCTGTATCTTTGCACAATTGAAAGTCGATAGAACATTTGGTAAAATAGTAGTTGATTCTTTTAATCTCTATCTGGAGCTTCGTCTATAGGAGGACAGTCACTCTCGAAATCGCTTATTTATTTCTGTATTACCGAATACTGTACCAAAATATTTGTTTTTATAAAGGAACTGCAACGAGCACCAAGAGCGAAAAGAACATTAAGACCTCATTCAGTCTTGACCCAAAGAGGGACTACTCCTTGTCAGCCAGCCTCAAGCACGAAACCAGCAACAAACGAGCGTCATTCAAGTTCGTCCCAACTCTGAAGATACAGACACCGACATCCAATGTGGTCACCTTCTCTGGATATGCTGAGTATAGAGAGGGGAAATCCTTCAAGGGAGATCTTAACCTAGCAGCAGACGACATCCTTGTCAAGCCAATCAGAGCAAACTGTAAGCATTTCATATTGTTTCATACACTGATAAATATGTTTATGTTGGTTCATTTTAAAAATAAATTATTTCAGGATTCTTCTTGCAAATACGCATATTTTATATTCATGTTGTGTGAATTTCGTTCTGATTCTGGATCAATAACAAATATTTATTAACGTTTTACACATGGATTCTAAAGTTAAAGGGGCATTCCTGAGTTTACTGCTATTTTAAAGATGTTATTGACCAACAGTAAGTTTTTGATGATTGTAATTATATATCAAATATATTTTTCTGCATAACATATTAGTGGCTATATATTAAATGTCTTTCTGTACTAGGTTAAATTTCATTTTATTTCCTAAAATATATGTTTTCATACGTACGAAATTATTTGAAGACAAAATCCACTTGGGGCTTCTTACAAATATTAAAACCACCAGAAACACGTTGAATATGTAGACACTGATATTCTAAACAAGAAAATATTTTTAATATGTAAGTTTAATCGTAGAAATATTTTATTAGACGGAAACATCTTACAATGCAGCAAATTCAAGAGTGTCCCTTTAAAACAATGTGAAAATAACCAACAATGATCTTGTAGGCAGTACGTTAATACTGTAAACCCGCGAGATTAAATACATTTGATGAATCATTGTTGTAACTGATGTACACATGCAAAACTAATAAACTGACATATATTTAAAATAAAGTCAACTATTTAGTTAAATGTATTGACACATTCATTGATCCAGCCATTCTACCGCCCGTCAACCCAAATACACCCATAAGCCCACACATAATCCACTCACACTTATTCCTCACTCACCCGCTCCAGAACAACCCACCCATCTATCCAAAGATATACACCCACTTACCCACCGACCCACAAACCAACCAATTCTCCCACCAACGAAACACCAACAAATTCTGACTCCAGTCTAACAACAAACTAAATCGCCCACTGAACCACCAACCAACAAATCAACACCGTCTCTATTGTCTGGATTACAGGTGTTCTCAAACAGTCATCAGGGAAACGATCGAAGTACACTGGCACATTCAGCCTCAAATCCAGATCAGTGACTGCCAAGGCAACTGGCATCGTTGACTGCAAGAATACTGGCACATCCACCCGCATCCTCCTTGACTACAACATCAGGAAGATGATGAAAAACAGAGTGACCTTCAACAGCAAATACACTGATCGTAGCACCAGATCACTCATGAAGTACAAGTTGACAGCGTAAGTTTAAATTATGTTCTAGTTGGAATATGTTAAAGAACATTAACATTTGCCATTCACATAGTGTCAGTAAATAAACATTCACTTCGGTGGGGTTTTTTTCTTCAAATACCAGTATATTAAATTTATTGTATACTAAATTCTTAAGGAGGTTATATACACCAATGTTAATAAAGAGTCTTGAAATTTATTTTACATGAGATTAAAACAATATATATAATATATATAATAACAAATTTATGTAAGATTACAATGATATATACTTTGAAAACTAACAAATGACACAACAATAAAATAGGTGCCAGAGAATTGCCATGCAAAAACGTGTACCATTGTACATTGCTAATGTAATGCTATTTATTGTAGAAATATGGATGCTCAGGAGAACCCAGAGTTAAATTTCGATACCACAGCAGAATTCACACATGGCAAGACCAACACAGAAGCGTTCCTTGATTTCGTCTATGGCAAAAGTGTAAAGTCTGGTGATAACAGAATTGCCACATCGATTATCGTCAACCACCAAATTAACCTACAGGCAGCATCCATAGATTACAGTCTAAAGGCCAAGTATCTTCCTCTGGTAAGACATTTTATTATGAATATTTCATGAATTTGTGTGGTTAAATTAACAGTGAATATTTGTGGATGCTTAATAATTAAACAAATAATCTAATAATCATTTAATGGATAATAATTACATTTTTGTTAGATTCATTACAATACAACGTCATCCCACTGGTTCAGTCATAGCAACTGGAGAGTTTCTTCATTTCTTGATAATTACATTTTCTTTGCGTCTATACACTTTACGGCAATCTGATTGGTCCAGAGGTGCTTGTCACGCCTACTACGCCCCCCCCCGCACTACTTTTGTGCAACAAGCCGGATTATACAGGCAACCATATTTAGGTATTTTGAAGAAAACACACGTGAAAGCTACAAAAGCAATATAAAATACATGTATGCGATAAATTAATGACAAATGCTATATCAGAGTAGACATGCAGATCTATACACATTGATTAAAAACAACAACAACCTCTTCGCTAGTCATGACATGAAACTCGGTCGGTGGCATAAGAAATCATGTAGGAAACCTCACGCCTATAACTTACTTCTAAGCGATGTTATACACCTTTTGGCGAACATTAGACAGTTTAACGGACAACATGAATGGTAGTCACGTTCCCTTCATTCACTTTCGTAAAATATAAACTAAACATGAATAGGACAATATCTTCGATTATAACTAAATTGTCCATACAAATACACAGCAGCTAGATGAAATGTCTTCACTTGTTTACCAAATGACGTCATTTACAAAAAATGACCTGATTCAAATAACAGTGAATGAACGTTTGCATTCTTATGCGACATAAGTATCAATGAAGTTTACACAAACAATACTACAGGCGTATTTAAAGGGACATTCCCGAGTTTGCTGCATTGTAAGATGTTTCCGACTAATAAAATATTTCTACGATTAAACTTATATATTAAAAAAAAAAGATTTTTTGTTTAGAATATCAATGTCTGTATATTTAATGTGTTTCTGGTCGTCTTAATATTTATAAGAAGCCCAAACTGGATTTCGTCTTAAAATAATGTTGTACGTACGAAAAAAATACTTTTTAAAGAAATAAATGAATATTAACTTAGTATAAATATTAAAACGATCAGAAACACGTTTAATATACAGCCAGTAATATTCTAAATAAGAAAATATATTTAATATGCAAGTTTAATCGTAGAAATATTTTATTAGTCGATAACATCTTAAAATATTGCAGCAAACTCAGGAATGTCCCTTTAAAGCCAGACAAAATATACTGTATTCAGTTATGTATTGTTAAAGTATGCATATAAATTTAATTATAAGATTTGACCGCAATTATTTTTTGTTTCATGCAAGTATGAACTGAAAAAACGATGTGCACACTTTTGTATGACCCTCTATGCGAGATCATACAGTGTGAACATCGTTTTTTCGGTTCATACTTGCATGAACCAAATAATAATTGCGGTCAATTCTTAAATGAAAAAAAAAAAAAAAACAATTCACAAACTGGGCTCGCTGATTCAAACAGTTTGCAGATGATCTTTTTAGTTCATACACTGATGAACGTAAAAGAAATAACACTTGAAGAAAACGTTTCAATGCATACCATTTAACTGTTACGTTTGAAAGGCTTTTGTATTTCCTAGAAATAGAGAATTCATTTAAATTAAGAAATTAATAACACAATGTACATTTTCCCTAAACTTGTCATCTGGTTATTATGCTGTTATCCAAGTTTAAACATTTGACTTGTATTTTTAGAACATTGATGCACAGCTCAAAGGTAAACACAAGCACGACAGCAAGTATCTCACATCTTCCATGCTGTACACAAATGGGAAGAAAAGCAAGGTCAGCGCAGGCTTAAACCTCAAAGATGAAAGCAAAACGTTGATGAAGATGTCAGGTGATTTTAACCTTGGATTCTCTGGTAAGGACATTTCTATCAGTACGGAACTAAACCAGCCATCTAAGAGACAAATGTATCACGACATTACCTGGAAAATGGGAAAGATGAAATCCAGCATTTTCACAAAATACCAACAAATGAAAGACAGCTCTCACAAATTCAACACCGACATCCACATGTCTTCTCGTCCCACTATTAAAATATCTGGATCAACAGACATTGATTACAAGAACTTCAAGGCAATGGGACAGGTTCTGAATGGAGATGACAAATACGGCTTGAGAACATCGTACAAGTACACAGATGAACCCCGTGGAAAATGGTCCTTTGGCATCACACATCCAGAACGTGAAATAACAGTTGACGTTGATGGTGGCAAACAAGGTAAATGGTACGAAGGACAAATCGATACCAAGTGGAATGTTGGCAGAAACAACAGAGACAGAATGCTTTTAGACGGACGACTACATTGGAATGCACTTGACCTGGTTGATGGTTCCATGTCTCTGAAATACCCATCTCGAGCAGTTCAGCTGAACGTGAAACACACTGGCGGTAAGAAATACGCAACTCACGCCGACCTGTCTTGGAGCCCGAGGGAACAAATCAACTTTGATTCCAGTATCAACATGGACATGACCCCAGCAAGCCGAACTCTAGACATCACCATGCAGATGCAAACACCTTTCAACCTGGTCCAGAAGGTCAAGGCCGAAGTTGGATTTGTTGACAATAGCAGGGTGTTCACATCAAAGGCATCATACTCTCGCAATGGGCGACACGAACAGATGTCCACAAGCCTCAATATCAATAAGCCAGTAACACTGAGAAATGTTGACCTCACTAGCAGAACCCGAACAACGTGGAATCTGTTCAAGCAGATGGAAATCCAAGTCACACACAGATTGGATGCTAAGCTAATGACTGAAGTTAAAGGCTCCATCGATGACACCAATGTTGACGTAGCTGTAACTGCTGAGAACAGAGGAAATGCAAACAGACGTGATATCGAAGCGGTGGTGGCGCTGAAGTCTAACATTCCTCAATATGAATACACTTCCTTCAGAATTGCCCATAATGACAACAGTAGAAAGTATGTCACCGATGTTGTTGTGGATTACAATGGAAAACAGTGGTTGTATGATCTGGACATGAGTCATTACCGATATGGATGGCAGTTGCAGAACAATGGCAAGCTAACGATCTCAACACCCTATGCAAGAATGGTTAACACTTGGCAACAGCGCATGAGCGATAAAGACATCAAATCTACGTTCACATCTGAATGGGGAAGAGGAAAAATGATTAAATTTGATTTTGCAGGTAATATGGATGATACACAACAGAAGACAAAGATTAACATTCTTCTTCAAACACCATGGGTGCCAGTGAGAGAGATTGAATTTGAAACGACAAATGAATATGGAACTGGTTTCCTTCACAGTTCAGCTCACCTTAACCACGACAGAAGACAGAAATGGCGTTCACTTATCAACGTGGTCGGATCGTCTGGTCAGATAGATTTTGACATGAACATAAACTCCCCATATACTGATGAAATTACTGGTAAAATCAACAGCAGATACAACAGATATCCAGTAACAGGGCACGCTGATGTTTCCTGGTCTCCTGGCAACCGAATGTCTGCCGATGGCTCCCTGAATGTTCGATCCATGTCCAACATCGTTGGTAACATACGAATAGCTACTCCCTTCAGAAATGCAGAAACATTTGTTCTTCAGGTTGCACAGAAGAAGGAGGGATCTGAATATATTTCTACAGGAACTGTTCAATATGGCTTGAGACAAACAATTGAGATGGAAACCAGAGTACGAATGGATTCATCAAAACAGATATGGACAAAAATATACACACCATTTGAAAACTACAAAGAGATAGAAGCTGGAATTGAATTATCTGGCAACTCGAAGATGTTCAGCGGCAAAACAGAACTGTCTGTAAAGCCTATTTTTGGTACCTTGGCCGGAGTGGCAAGTTTTGATTGGAGATCTGACTTGGACGCTAAAATAAGAGTTGACACACCATTCGTAGAGTTCCCATACCTCCAGGTTCATGTCGCAAGTGACAAAACACCAAAGGGAAACCACTTCCTTGTGGAATCTGTGTACTCTCCAAGAAAAACAATCACACTAGATGTTACATACGATTTCAATGGACCCATTTATCTGAATGCCAATGCACAGTCTCCTTTTGAAAACATGGAACAAGCCAGTGTACTGCTCAGACATGCCACAGGATACAAAACAATGCAAGCCTACTCTGAAGCAACATATGGCGCAGATTCGAAGATCACTGGTGAAATGAAACTTAAATGGGACCGAGACCTGGATGGAAGCATTACTGTAAAGACACCATTTAGTGGATATGAACACAACAAGATGTCAGCCCACCATGAAGGAGATTTCAATGACTTCAAGTGCCATGGCGAAATTCATATGTTTGGAGACAGCCTGATGGATACTGATATAACTTTCCAAAATGGCCACAGGACATCTGGCTACATTGTAGTTAGCAGCAGTCACTTTGATAGAGTAAAAGGTAAATTTTCCATTCGAGGAGACCTGACCAACTTCAAGAGTTCATCTTCAGTGTCTTACGGATACAAAAAACTGCTGAACATGCAGCTTCAGAATAAAATCAATTCCCGAAGACTCAACACAGCACTGACCGTAAAAACACCATACATTGATGATCTTGATGTTGCAATCGAGCATGAAGGTGATCTGAGGAGGTTTTCCACAAAAGCAACTGGATCTCTGGGAGCTAACAGACTGACCAGTGAAACATCATTCACCTTGATGGGTTCTTCCGTTGACTTCACCAGTAACCTACAGTACATGATTAACGAATACGGAAAACTCCTCGCTCTTTCACTACAAAATAACGGTGATTGGAATAACTTCAGTGCAACAGCATTAGCGAAAATGGACAGTGATCAGATTGATGTGCGAGGCAGTTTCAATACCAGAAATGGACTTGAAGGCAAACTGACAGTTCAAACACCCATAGAAAATTTCAGAGAAACAGGTATGCATTTCAATTTCATCGGTGATCTCCCGTCTTTTACTTCACAGGGTCAGATAACATACATGGATGGTAAGGACATCAGAGGAAGCATAAAATTCGTTGGTTCTGACATCAAGAATATTGAAGCCAAAGTGGATATACAGACACCTTTCCGGTATTACGAGAACGTGGTTTATGAACACAGACACCACACAGAAGATGGTGGTATCACATCAAACACGGAGATTGGTTATGGCTACAATAAGAAGATCACATCAGACATCAGAGTCCAGCTAGACCCAGTGAATGTGAATGTTTTAGTCAAGACACCATTTACTGGATATGAAACTACACGAGCTATTCATAGTCATGAAGGCACCTGGAACAGATTCAAGTCACATTCTGAAATAGAGCTAGCATCAAAACAGTTACAGGCTGATACGACCTTTAACCATGGCAGCAAGACTGTTGGGAATGTTGTTATCAACTCGAACATAGAACAACTTGGAGATGCAAGAATTACTTTCAGAAGTAATAATGAGCTAAAAAATCTCGAAGCAATGGCATCTGCCAGCCTAAATGGTGCTACAATCGAAGGAGAAGCAAACAACCAGATGACAGATAGAAGACTGTTGACAACGATTTCAATTAAAAATCCATATACTGACAAAGTGACACTAAATATCGACCACAGAGGCACACTTTCGAACTTCAACTCCAAGGGATCTGTTTCCTGGGGCTCGCAAAACATCAATGCTGAAGCATCTTTCCAGAAACGTCCTTCTATACATGGTGCATTCACTCTTCACACACCCTTTGAAAACTTCAAAGATACTGGATTCACAGTAAAACACAATGGGGACACTAACAAGTTCGATTTTGATGGAACAGTCAATTACATGGATGGCAAGTCAATAGAAACAAATATCCAGCATTCAATGTCCGGTTTTGGTCGTTACTCTTATGGTGAAAAACGACTCACTACTGCAGTCAATGTCAAGACTCCATTTACTGATCCAATCGTCCTGAAACTTAATCATTACAACGTCGACTCTGATGTGAACACCGATGGTACTGTTACTCATGGAGATAAAACAATCAATGCCATTTTCAAGTGCAGAAATGGTGATGCATCAATTAAGATTAATACTCCATTCCAAGACTTCCGAGATATTGGTGCTTCAGGTCGATTATCTGGATCTCTGCATGAATTCACCACTGAAGGGCATGTACAGTATATGGATGGGAAATCCATCGACAGCACAGTTTCCGGCTCTCTGGTCGATGCTCAGAACATTGATATCAGCATAGAAATCCAAACTCCATTCAAAGGTTTCGAGCGCACTATGGTGAAACACAGACACACCCTTCAAAGAGAATCCTTTTTACTACACACAGAACTGCAGTGCAGCCACCACGAAAAGCTTATGACAAACATCATGGGAACCTTCTCCCCCAGCACCAAACTAAGTGCCGTATTGAAAACTCCATTCACAGGGTATGAACACAATGAGCTGACAGTAAGCCACGAGGGCACTGGAGGATTTTATAAGAACAATATGAAGATTGACGCCGCTGGAAAAACTGGTAGCATTGAAACCATATTCAATCCAGCAGAAACCAAAACAGCCAGTCTGCTTATCAACACAAACATTGATGGATATGAAACTATAAAAGCAACTTACACAGCAAGTGGAGACCTGACAGATTTCAGGATAAATGCTCAAGCTTCACTTAATGATAAGACAGTCGAATCAGATATCTCTAACCGCATACTGCGACAACACCTATCCACATCTGTCGTGATCAAGACTCCAGTTGCAGATGATATTGTGCTAAATTTGTCTCACAATGGCCGATCAACTGGATTCAGTTGCAAGGCTTCGGCATCCATCAAACGTGATGTGCACGGAACATTCTCTGCAGCTTACAGCAAGCGTGGCAATACTGTCAAAGCTGAATCTGATGTTGAATACATGTTCTACGAAAATGGAAATCGAGCCAGCATAAAGATTGTCAAAGAAGGATCCATGAATGACCTTACTCTGTCTGCGAAAGGAAAACTCAACAGAAGAACCATTGAAGTGAGCAGCATACTTAAAATGGCAGATGATGTACATGGAGAAGTCACTGTCAGAACACCATTCCATCCATTCAGAAACGTGGGATTATCTTTTGATCATTCTGGTAGCTTAAACCAATTCCGTTCTGAAGGTATGATCAAATACATGGATGACAAACAAATATCTGGAAAGATTAGCCATTACAACTACAAGTGGCAACGAATTGAGTGTGATATTGAAATCAACACACCAATAACTGGATACGAAATGACAAAGGCAGAACTGAGGCACACCATCCAGGACAGCACAATCAAATGCAATGCTGGTGTCCACTATGGAAGAGGAGAAGAGATAACTGGAGACATGACGATTTCTCTGGAGCCAACATTTGATTTTGCACTGAAAGCGACCACACCATTTTCTGGATATGAACACATGTCAGCGGATGCTACCTATGCAGGTAACTCTGATAAGTACATTCTGGATGGCAATCTGGATGCTGGAAATGGAAACCGATTCACGCTCAACTCGCTCCTGGACCTTGCATCATCACCAATGACTGCTTCAGCCAGAATCAGCACACCATTTTCCGAACTTGATACAGCTGAACTTTCAATTACCCACAGTGGTCAAATGCCACGTTTCCAGTCAACCATCTCCTTCAGCTGCCCTTGCACTGGTCACATAGACGGCGGAGCTATGCTTCATTATCTGGATCCATTTAATCTGATTGGCAACATTCATTTCACAAGCGACCTTAAACATCTCGAGAATCTTAAATTTGCTTTGAATACAGCCAAAAGAACAGACACGAAGAGGATCACCTCAGAGGTATCGTGGGCACCCGAGAAACAGATAACAATGGAAGGCAGCTACAAATACACTAATGGCTGGAGTGGAAAGCAGTATGCTGCTGAAATACTTATGACATCTCCGTATTCAGCAATGCAACAGGCATCCATGAAAGTGGAACATGACTATTCACCTGACAAATACACTGGGAAGGTACAGGCCGATCTGAATGGCGAGACTGTTATGGATGCTGACATGGACTATGCCATTACTGCACGACACGAAGCTTCAGTCAACATGCGAAAACCGAAACCCATGCGACTGACACTGTCGAGCTCGAAGGCTGACGACAACAACATCGACAGCGACATCTACGTCAACTGGGACAGAGATGAGCCAGACAGCAACATTCGTTTCCAGACTGTCTACAATGACAACAGTGGAAGCTACAACACTGGAAAGGATTTGAAGGTCAAGGTTATTCATCCGTCGCGAACTCTGGGCATTGTCGGATCTGTCGTCAACAATCCACGTCAGACGAAGAGCCAAGGTGAGCTGATCTGGGATGAAGACCAGGGTCAAAAACTAACCTATGACTTCTCACTAAATGATCGAAGCAGACGATACAGTCAGATGTACGATGGAAGCGTGAAGTTTGGATTACCAGTGCGCAGTGTCCAGATGTCTGGGTCTTACAGCGATGACAGCAAAACCAAAACTGTGGATGGATCTTTCTTCTGGGACGCTGACCGAGACCAGAGCAAGGAAATTGGAATGAAGGCCAGTCTGTCACCAAACGACGCACAAAAAACTGCCGATTTCACCTTACGTCTGCCATCTATTGGAAAGGTACACATTTACTTTTAACTGCATAAATATGACATTTAACCTAAATGTATTTATTTTTGGAATTTAAATATGAAAACCGTAAAATGTGAAACACTTTTTTTGAGTGCATCCATATTAGTGGTTCCAAATATTACCAATGTGAAACAATATTATTTTGCTATTATTAACTAAAGATAATACTAATTAAAGTAAAATAATAAACCTTTTGGAAAAATTTGAATTTCTCAGTCCTTTGATTTGTTTTATTTATTAAGCTGTTGGCCATAGATTCTATGTAAAGTTAATTTTGAGATTGGACAAACATCAGGATAACGTTAAACTTAATACTTTAATTTATATAACTAATTAGTAACATAGCAGTAAACATTACTGTAATAACTAAACACTATTTTATATTGGCTAATAACTATAATCAGTGGCTTTAATTTGACTAAATAATTCCTTTTACTGATCAAAATATGTATATAAAAATGATGTCTTAAAACGTATATCATTCAGGATGTAAAACTGGGAACAGAACTGATGATGAACGAAGGTCGCACTCTCTTCAATGGAAAGACAAGCTTCTCGTACTCCCCCGACACCAGGAAGACGTTGACTCTTCTGTCAAAGCTCGAGGACATGTCCTCGTACGGATCAAAGAACTACAGCCTGGTGCTGGCCGTCACTCACCCATACACGGACGTGAATGCTCAGATCAAGTCGCACGTCGGCTGGAGCAGCGAGAAATACTCGACCAACATGGACCTGTCCTATCTGACGTCAAGACGCGACTTCAAGAACCTGGCCCTGAGAGCGGAGATTGACAGACTGCGAAATGAAATCAACCTGGAGGTTAGATTATTAAATATGTTTGTAGTAAGTCGGTATGAAAATGGTTTATTAATGTCATCACAGCGATGTTTATTCCAATTAGTTCTATCCTGTGATTGATTTTGTAAGCTAGTCTAAGAGAGGCAGTCGTCTTTGAACAGTGCTGAGGGGCTGTCCTATAGACGAAGCACTAGATAGATTCATTGATCAACCATTATTTTTGCCAAATATCCATTTGACTCTCTCTCTCTCTCTCTCTCTCTCTCTCTCTCTCTCTCTCTCTCTCTCTCTCT
>JAECMU010220168.1:0-21262 GCA_016106625.1 Dracogyra subfuscus | reverse complement strand
ACACGCCTGTAACTATATATACATTTACAAAGCCTGCTTTAAACTTACACGCCTGTAACTATAATACATTATATACATTTACAAAGTCTGCTTTAAACTTACACGCCTGTAACTATATATACATTTACAAAGCCTGCTTTAAACTTACACACCTGTAACTATATATACATTTACAAAGCCTGCTTTAAACTTACACACCTGTAACTATATATACATTTACAAAGCCTGCTTTAAACTTACACGCCTGTAACTATATATACATTTACAAAGCCTGCTTTAAACTTACACGCCTGTAACTATATATACATTTACAAAGCCTGCTTTAAACTTACACGCCTGTAACTATATATACATTTACAAACCCTGCTTTAAACTTACACGCCTGTAACTATAATATATTATATACATTTACAAAGCCTGCTTTAAACTTACACGCCTGTAACTATATATACATTTACAAAGCCTGCTTTAAACTTACACGCCTGTAACTATAATATATTATATACATTTACAAAGTCTGCTTTAAACTTACATGCCTGTAACTATATATACATTTACAAAGCCTGCTTTAAACTTACATGCCTGTAACTATATATACATTTACAAAGCCTGCTTTAAACTTACATGCCTGTAACTATATATACATTTACAACGCCTGAAGGGACATTCCTGAGTTTGCTGCAGTTTTTAAGATGTTGTCGACTAACAGATATTTTTTTAACGATTGTAATTGCATATCGAATATATCATGCTGCATAAAATATCAGTGGCTGTATATTAAACATGTTTCTGATCATTCTAATATTTGTACTAGGTTAAATTTTATTATATTTCCTATGTTTTTTCGTACTTACAAATTTATTTGAAGACAAAATCCAGTTTGGGCTTCTGACAAATATTAAGGTGATCATATAATCACATTAAATATACAGACACTGATATTCTAAACAAGAAAATAATCTAATATGTAAGTATAATCATAGAAATAGTTTATTAGTTCGAAACATCTTACAATAAAGCAAACTCAGTTATGTCCCTTTAAACACCTGCGTTTAAGAAAAACAGGCTTCGTAAATTCGGACTGTTTCCTTGTTCAGAATATCAGTGTGTGTATAAACAGGGTGTGTTTGCCATCCTAATGTTTGTTGGAGCTCAAATATCATTCTGCAAGCTTCCAGTAATTTTGTATGTATGAAATGTTTTACAAAGTTAAATGAAAATGGCTGCTACAAAATAGCACTGCATCACAAGCACATTGGATATACAGACACTGGTATTCTAATCAAGTAAACATATTTAATTTGCAAGTTTAGTCAGCGAAAAGACTTTGTTAGTCGGACACATTTTGTAATGACAGCAAATACGGGATATTGTCTTTAAAAATATATTACCATACTAATGCCATATAAATTCATATCCTAAGGGGAGCTAAAATGAACTGTAGTCTTGGGGGAGTGATGGGGAGCAAGACCGATCCCCATAAATGGTGAGGTCTGCTTCTATAAAATTATCAGATACTTAGTAGTACAAATAGTAACAATTTTATTGGGAAGAGGTGAAAACATTATTCTCGCATGTCTGTTTCTGTTAAAGACATAAAGTTGTTAATTGAATGTCAAGGGATTTTCATGATATAAGCATTGTCCGACAAAGGCCTAAACACAACCTAGATATGCAACATTGACCATGTGTGTATGTCTTCCTGTATGCATGGTTAGTAAAGCCGCAACTTTGACAACTGATTGGTATGATCATTTTTTTTTTTTTTTTTAACGACGCACTCAACACATTGTAATTACGGTTATATCGGCGTCGGACATATGGTTATGGGTATGATCAAGACCAGCAAACCTTCGAAGTGTTTTTATTGTTAAGTCTTCAGAGGTGAAATATGTATTAAAAATACACAATGGGACTGGATGGTTGGTTCGGTATTCAGAGTTGAGGTATTTATAGTTTTCAGAGGTTACTTTCAGTTCAGTAATTAAAGAAATAAGTTCGGGTTTAAGAGATTCCAGCTTACTGAGGGTCCAGTTTTAAGAAGTTCCACTGTATGTTATAAGAGATTCCAGCTTACTGAGGGTCCAGTTTTAAGAAGTTCCACTGTATGTTATAATTATTCGTTTTATTGCTGGGCAAATTTATATCAAACAAACTATTGACATGTATTTATTTCTTAGTCACATACTTAACTTTCCCTAAATTATAGGAATTGCTGTATTATTGGTACATCAGTATATTATGATTCAAATGGTAAATAATACACATTACATTACACACTGCATGAACTGATATTCTTTATAATTTCTGTATTTCGAGTACAATGTCAGTTAGAAACCCTAATCTCTTAGAATCAACAGGTTTTGTAAACTTTGTTCATAGATGTGAAAGATAAAAAGGTTAACATTATTTATCCCTACCAGTACAACCAGATGGGACTATAGGTATTGTGCCCTGCCCTGTCCCAGTCCATCCCAGTCTCTGTCCCTGTCCTGTCTAGCGGGCAGCTTGGCCCAGTGGTACAGTGCCCGCCTGATGCGCGGTCGGTCTAGGATCGATCCCCGTCAGCTGACCACTGGGCTTTTTTCTCGACATAACCATATGTCCGACGCCGATATAACCGTAATTAAAATGTGTTGAGTGCGTCGTTAAACAAACCAACAAAAAAAACCAAAAAAACTGTCCTGTCTGTCTTTCCCACACTTTTTTGTTTGTTTTTTCCCCCCCACAATACATCTAGATATTGAACTGAAATTTTATATATAGCTATATCATAAGATTGGCTTCCAAAGTGTTTTACCTATTTTTGACAGAGTTATGGGCCTTGAACAAATACATTTTATTATCAGGACTTTTGTTTTGACAATGCATCAAGATATTAAGCTTAAATTTTAGTGGAAAGCTTTATCATGTACTGTTACAGAAGTTTGACTTTGATGGTGATTAAAAAAACAAACATTCACAGTTATGGCCCTTGAGCTTAGGACATGCACAAATATTTTGTGCCTGTTAAGTGACATATGTACAAGGTATGGCTTTAGCAGTAATAGCTCTTGGAACGCTTGTTAAATAATCTATAGTGCTCTGAAGTGATCCATGTACATTTGTTTTCAAATAATAAACTTCAACTTGACGTGTCAAGTAGTTTCATTATTTTGTTGCAGTTCACTTGACATGAGCATAAGAAGGTGCCAAAAAGTGTTTGTGGGGGGAACACTTTTATATTTACACATGTTTACACTATTATAAAGCAAACTATCTGAAAAGTGGGGGTACATGCCCCCTTGCTCTCCTCCCGTTTCCTACACCAGTGCTTGATGCTGCTGTAAATAATATATTTTGATATGTACCTTGTGACAGGGAACCAATATCCTGATACAAAAAAATCTCATAATTCCCATTCCTACTAGATAGCCATGTTTATTTAATATTTGTATATCACACACACACACACACACACACACACACACATATATATATATATATGGTAAATGTTATTTAGTGTCCACACACATCGTATTCAAGACTTGAAATGACCAGCAACAGCAAATTGTCACTCAAAATACACAATGTTTTCTGATAATTAATATCACAAACAGCTTTTGTTTTCCATTTTGATGTATTGTATAGTTACTGAGATTAAGAAATTAGTGCAAACTATGTTGACATTTGGACGACTAGTAATAAATTAGGTATCATAAAAACAATATTTAAAAAAACTTGATTATTTTAATTTTATTTATCCTGTGACCACTGTTTCTATTGGCCAATCATGATGGCCAATTAAAGCAAAGTTATAAATGTATACTAACAGATTATGACTTTTGACGTTACTCGTATGACACCACACGCTACATTACAAAATTGTTCATTTGACCTCTATACATGTAGGTCATATATATTGTACAATGTAGTTTAAATAAAAGAAATAATAGCTTTTCCCTTTAATTTTTATGGTCTGCAGAATAAAGATAATAACTAGTTAATCACATATGATGTTGACTTTTTTTCTGTTCAGACCGTATGAGAAATTCCCATTCTTACCTTCACAGCCTCCTATGTCATTAACTAGTTATTCTCTATATAAAATTATAGAGTTCAGTTTATATCAGTCAGAGCTTCTAGATTATGGTAGCCCCACTCCCATGGCTAGTGATATTCAATGTTTGGTTAGTAAATAGCTAAATGGCTAGTGTAAAGAAAGGGTCAGATGTTGCAGTTAAGTTTATTTTGTAAATATGAATATGTGAAAAGCAAAGAATGAATTTCGAGTCTTGACTTTGATACAATGTCCTGTAAAAAAAGAGAAACAACTTGAATGTAAATTTAACCATAGAATCAAGTGTAACTTAGCTGATTCCAGTTGAGACTGGATTTTAGGGTGAAAAATGTGGGTGGTGGTCTTTTTCTTTTCCGTCTTTTTTTCTTCTGTTTTTCAGTTGCTGGAATATTAACTTTGTTCCTTGAGCTGTGACAATTGTTTGTACATATTCCCATATCACTGACCGGACATTGACCTGGGTGTCAAAATTACATTTTCAAACTGAACAAAAAGGAAAGTTATCTTTAATATTTTGTGACCATATTATCTTTATGACTTGCTCAAAGGATTATTGTGTAAGCTAGGTCGTTGAATACCTAGTATAGATGTTGTTGTCAGGTAGTGTGGATTGAACAGCTGATAAGTGGTGTTGATGTTATCGGTATTATGTTGCAGAGTTTCAACTGCAATTCAGTTTTTTCAATGATGTTTATGTCAGGATATTGTGAAGGCCATTTGAGCATATTCAGTTGATTTTCTTCAGTGAACGTTTTCACTGTTCTGTTCTGGCTTGATAAAGTTGAAAGATTGTTTTGTTTAACGACACCACTAGAGCACATTGATTTATTAATCATCGCCTATTGGATGTCAAACATTTGGTCATTCTGACATAGTCATAGAGAAGAAACTTGCTACATATTTCCATTAGTACTACCAAAGGATCTTTTATATGCATTGTCCCACAGACAGGACATCACATACCACATCCTTTGAAATACCAGTTGTGTAGCCCAATGAGCCCATCGATGGGGATCAATCCCAGATCAACTGGGGTTCAAGTGAGTGCTTTACCACTGGGATACACCCAGGCCCTGTTCTGGCTTGATAAACCAGAACTTGCTCAAAGTTGAACAAAAATATTTTGCTTATGAACATGGGCATAGGCTGGAAGTGTGGGTTCATACCCATAGACAGGACAGCACATACTTTCATATGGCATTGGTTGGACTGGTGCTGGTAGCAAGATGTGAATCTGACTATTATAAGTTGTAGAAGCATGAGGTTTTTTTTTATGTACCCTCTGTGTGTTCTTTTACCGCGAGCTGAAGGATATGGAAATTATTTTCCCTGTTATGAGTGACCACTGGGGTAAAAAATTATGATATTTATCATATTGTGAGGTGCATATCATGATACATATTATATCATCACCATGTTATATACTAATTGTAACAAGTTGCACATTGAATGAATGGTTGCTGTTAATCTTGATATGTAAGTATGATCAATTCATTTCTGAAATAATTGGATAACACATTACAAAGGTAAAAGCAAATAAATGAATAACAATAATAATAATAACAAATATACTATTATTATTACCATCATCATCATAATTAATATTTTATTATTATTATTATTATTATTATCATTATATATGCACTGTATTGTGCTATCATTAAATATTCATTTATTTTAAATATTTGCAATGTTTTAACCTATCATAGCAGCAATGAATGCATCACACCAACACATACAGATTAAATAATTTATTCACCAGCAACATATCCACATACAGTCTGTTATCAGTCATGCCATTGATTTTCAAGTTTCAAGTGATGTCATTGCGGGACACGTGTGTACAATAATTATACAGCTGTTGTATGTGTGTGTTATGTACCAGAGTAATTATGTTCAACATGGGGGCAGAACTTAGCTCACTGGCTGGAACACGAAATAGCCCAGTGGGCCTACCGACATGAATTAATCCTAGACCAACCACACATATAGGGCATGCACTTAACCATTGAGCCACGTCCTCTCCTCCCCCTCCCCTCCCCCACATACATGTACCATGAGTACATGTTGGTCACTGCGACCTACTGTTCATGCTTTACAGCACATTAAAGGAAATCCTTATCCAGGCTATATTTTCCTTATCACCATATCGATTAAATTGGGATCATTGAACCTTGCCTGTAAGTACAATTTGGGAGTATGGTACATGTATGTTGCATGCCATAAGTAGATCATTGCAACCTACTTTTCACACATTACTACAAACTAAAAGAAATCCTTGTCCAAGCCATATTGTCCTTTAAAAAAAAATTAAAATTAAAATTAAAAAAATCTTCCTTATTAATTCTTACAGTTAAATTTAGATCATCAAACTTTGCATGCATGTACAGGTTGGGATGGCAATGTTTTGTATATCATAACTAGGTCATGTTTTAATTTTGACATTCATATTATGTACCTCACCAATACTATTGTTTTCTTTATTTATATAAAATGGGAAGAAAAACCAACAACAAACATACATTTTCATTCTCAATTAAAGGAGAGGTGAGCACCTATGGGCCTGTATAATAAAATCAATAGATTTTAATAAAACCCATTTAATATGTAACATTACATAATTATGTTTTAATCAGTCCCCTTGGACAAGGTGTTGCATGTTTTTTTTATTGTTTTTATCCAGCCTCGTTGGACAAGGTGTTGTATGTGTTTCAGTTGTTTTTTATCTAGTCCCCTTGGACAAGATGTTGTATGTGTTTTAATTATTTTTTATCTAGCCCCCTTGGACAAGGTGTTGCATGTGTTTTAATTATTTTTTATCCAGCCCCCTTGGACAAGGCGTTATATGTGTTTTAAATGTTTTTCATCCAGCCCCCTTGGACAAGGTGTTGTATGTGGTGCATTCCGACGGTGAATCCGATGAGGATATTGCATACATGCAGAAGATGCGGTACACCGACGGGGATCCCGACCATGCAGAAAGTGACAAGACATTCACAGTGGAGGAGGCTGTTGACTGCATAGGTCTAGGATGTTTTCAATGGCGAATTTTCATTGTCAGTGGACTGATAACGGTAAGCTAACTTAAATGGTTTTATGATGGGTGGTTTCATGATGGGTGGTTTCATGATGGGTGGTTTCTGTTGACTGCATCGGTTTAGGATGTTAACAGTAAGATAACTAGGGATGTGTGTTGTTATTAGTATTCCAATATATTATGTTATCAATAGTAAATAATATATATTATAATACACACTCAGTAATGTATGTAATACAAGTTCATTGCCAGTTAGAAATCAAAATCTCTTAGATTTTATTGGTATTCTTAACTACATCCAAAGGAAAGGCCTCACATTATTTAAATAAGCCATAGTAAACTGAAGTGATTCATATATTTCATGTTGTGAATAATACATTATTTTGTTACTTGCCACCCTTAAAACAGGTTAACATTATATAATGTTATATAATGCATATTGTTTTATAACTTAAAATAGGTTAACATTATATAATGTTATATAATGCATATTTTGTTATAACTTAAAAGAGATCAAAATTCCCATAATATCCATCCCTAAAGGTAACTTAGTAGTACTGGCTACTTTTATATTATTACCGGCCTCGGTGGCGTCGTGGTTAGGCCATCGGTCTACAGGCTGGTAGATACTGGGTTCGGATCCAAGTCAAGGCATTAGATTTTTAATTCAGATACCGACTCCAAACCCTGAGTGGTTGCTCCACAAGGCTCAATGGGTAGGTGTAAACCACTTACACTGACCAGTGATCCAAAACTGATTCAACAAAAGCCATGATTTGTGCTATCCTGCCTGTGGGAAGTGCAAATAAAAGATCCCTTGCTGCTAATCAGAAAGAGTAGCCCATAAAGTGGCGACAGCGGGTTTCCTCTCAAAATCTGTGTGGTCCTTAACCATATGTCTGACACATATAACCATATATAAAATGTGTTGAGTGTGTCATTAAATAAAGGATTTCTTTCTTTCTTTTGTATTATGATGGGTGTTTCGTTTGAAAGCTACTGGGTTCTCTAACAAGATCACAGATTATTGTATTTCTGTCTAATACTTTGTGTTGTTTTGCTTGATAATACATGTAGTATATTTTTCATATCTACTAGCAGGGCTTCTTGAATTTTTATAAAATCTACTAGCCATGGGATCAGTGATTTTAAAAATGTACTAGCCACGATTAAAAATTCACTAGCCCTACTTTACTTTAAGTTAATATAATTTTACTAATTAATAGTAATAATCAAATATGACACCTAAACATGTAGATAGAGCTTAAGAACACTGACACTTTTTTTTTTTTTTGTAAATAAATTTTATTACCCCCAGATCAATTTAACAATGACAAGGGTGGGGCACCTTGCATCATTGTCTTACAATGAGCTAATATACATAATTATATTACATACACATGGTTACAATAACACATAATACATACACATAATTATTATACACTCTTAAACCAACATTTACAATAATACACATATACACTAACATTCACGTACATAGAATACAGGTTTACCTTTATATATAAATACATACATACTTATATATTGTACCAAAAATATTTACTTTTTGTATAGCATTATCTTTCATAAATATGAGATTAAGGCATAATTTTTTTTTTTTTAAACATTAAGTTTACACACCCATACATTATTTTTAAAATAACATTTGGTCTGAGGACTGATAGACAAAAAATAAAAGAAAGTTTGGAAGGAAAGAAGACAGTAGAAAAGAGGTAGAAGAGGGAAAAACAGAAGAAACGAAATGAGAAGTAACAGATAAAGGAGCTAGACGAGTGAAGAACACTGACACTTGATGGTGGTGTTGGGGGCAGGATATATATATTTACAAATAGACCTAACTGAAGCATTTGACTTCTTTTTTTCTTCTTTTTTTTCACTAGCCGTCGGGCATGGTAATAGTAGTTATTTACTAGCCCAACATTGAATATCACTAGCCATGGAAGTAGGGCTACCATATTCTATAGAAGCCCTGTACTTAGTCATGTGAAATGTATTTATGAGTGTATAATCAGAAACACATTGTCTATCACTTAGCCCAAAACGTTTTTATTTTATCTAGACTAAATTATTATATTCATGATTTATATACATGATTTTATGCTAAGTTTGTTTCTATTATAAATTAGTAAATTACCGAAATACCAAAAAAACTATTTTTATAACTACAAATAAAATCACAAAAATACATATATCATATTGCTTTGATCTACCTTTTGTGATTTAATGTCATTTATTTTATTGAAGGATAACATTCAGTTTTTCAGTAACATCACCCAATAAATAGTATAATACATTAACAACAGAAATTTGTAATAGGAATTGTGGCAGTTCCAAAATGGCAGAATACAACAAGCAGCAATTTTGCTATTTTACAATTTTATATTAAAAAAATTAATATTTTGATTGCTAAGTGACTGATAATAAAGAGAGACTGATAATAAAGAAAGACTAACAAATAACATGTGTATGAATTAGTATAATAATTGTATATTAATTTGTATAAAATATTTTATTTGCAATGTGGCAGGTTACAATGCAGCAACCTGAGAGAAATTATGTACGGTATACTAAAACTATTGAATTTTCCAACTGTTTCAGGCAGCAGATGCTTTGGAAATGCTGTTACTTGCAGTGTTGTCTCCAGTTCTGAGATGTTCATTTGGTCTCTCAGACTTCCAGGTGGCACTCATTACAACAGTTGTTTTCTGTGGAATGGGTACTTTTGCACCAATCTGGGGAATTGTAGGGGACAAGATAGGACGCAAAGGTGTAAGTAATACATATTATATTCTCAGTATGTTCCTTATGTTTGACCAAAAATTACACTTCTACCTTTATTTTTCATTATATTTTACTCACATTTTGTCCAGACAGAAATCTAGGAAAACCATTGTAATGACACAGATTCCACATACTAGATGATAACCATGTCACCAATATCGACTTCGCTGAGATCGCATATGGAAAAAAGCATGTAATTTTGTGCTGGCTGCCATTTTGACTTTTTATGGAATATTCTACAAGAGGGTTGAAAGGACATGACTTAATCTAGCTACATCATAACATGTTATGATATAAAAGCAAACATGATGACGTCATATTAATTTTTAAAATTATTGTTTATTTGTTTAAATATACTACTTAATATCATTGATTTTATATTAATTATGTCACATACTTTGGAGGCTTTCTTCCTTCTTGAAGAATATTCCATAAAAAAGCAAATTGGCAGACGGTTGAAAACTGCATGTATTTTGCCCTATGCTATCTCAGCAAAGTCGATATTGGCAACATCGTTACAGTCTCATATGTGGAAGCTATGTCACTGTAATGGTTTTTTCACAACTTGTGTGTGGAAAAAATTGGGGGGAAGGTAATGGTAATTAAAAGGTAGGAGAGTAATTTTGTGTAGTTTGTTAACAATTTGTTTTGGACTTTAGTCACAACAATTTCAGGGCTGGTATGAAATTTTACCTTATTTAAAAAAGAAACTAACGAAAAATCAGGGATGGTGATAGGTAATGAAAAGTAGGCTCCAGACTTGAATAAAGTATTTCAGATTGCATGTATATGAGCCTGTTACTCACAGCTTGTTTGGATGCTGGTAGAAAGTGTATGGCAAATGTATTAAAAAATCCAAGATTGTTTTTTGCTTTTTTATGTTAACACTTTCCATGTTTGATTAGGGTTGGGAAGGTATAAATGTTTTTGCAATCTGGCTTCTGATAATCATGCAACTGTGGTCAAGCCCTGCCATGTTTGAATGATAACAAATCCATGAAACAAGTAGCAAGATGCCTGCAAGTGAGCCGTTCCATCATCCATTAACTGCAAGAGTGTTTTCAATCCACAGACGCAGTGTCCATATGTGGCCCTTAACTTCTTGTTGGCTGCATTCGCAGAGCACTGTGCCTCACAAAACTCAGTCAGATAACATTATTATAGAGAGTAGCTGGTGTTGACCGTTCAGTGGTTGATGAAATGTGCTGGTTGTCAGTGTCATTACCTCGTACAAACTGGTACTTCTTTGTCATTTAACACCAAAACCCACGACCCGACTATATATATAGTTGAACCCCGTCGGTAATCAAGAAAGTGTTCGACCCATTGGGCAGTTCGACCCAAACATTCGGTCAACATTATCAGGGTTTTATCACCTATGTTGCTAGACTCCGAATATCGGCATCATTCCCCAAGGCTATGTCGGTTTTTTTTCCCAATTTGGAGTTTAGAAAAATCCCAATACGAATGCTAACACTTTAATTTAATATTAATATTTTAATAAGAAGTTTAAACATTGATATGTCTGCCAAATCTAGATGCATTCTTTGAATAAGTATGTGTATTTGTATTATTATTTACTTTTATTACTTAATTTAACAAGATTTTGAAAGGGAACACAAAAGTCCCAATTATTTTGTAAAACGACGCAAAAATTCACAAGTTGAAAGCCATGGGAGTCAAGTCAAATTTCAGAAATAAAACCCTGATTATGTAAGTGTAACTCAGGACTTTATTTTTGATTCAAACATTGCAGTGTTTTCAACCTTTCCAAGTTTGACCCAACACGGTTCTGCTGTATAGGCTTATATACTGTAAAACATGAAATTAATGCGTGTATAAAATAATGCGCCACCACAACTCTGTCAAAAATGCGTGTATTAATTAATGCGCTGACCGTAAGACAACTTGTTTACTTAGTGTGATGCTTGCAATGAAAAGGCGACAAGCTAATTGTGTCATTGTGTTTGTAATAACTGTGAATTCTAGGTAGGTTTTGCATAATGCCATTTTATTGGTGTGAAAACAACTTGCTGCAAGTAGGCCTACTACATTTATTATTCAGTGACATTATTCAAAACGTTTTGACTGTATGTGAATGTGTTTAAACATTATTGTTTTAATGAATTGTTTGAGATAATTAAGTGAAATAAAACTGCTGTTGTTCACTGATTCATGTTTATATTTGTTTTTTATAAATGCGTGGTAAATTAATGCGTCAAATACCTGTACGCATTTTTCGCATTAGTTTCTCTCGCGCATTAATTTCATGTTTTACAGTATTTTGTTTTTACCATTACAGACAAATCGTCTAATGATATTTGTAAACTACCTGTAACTCTTTTTTTATTATTTGAAACTGGAACACAGGGCACAATGTTTCATGCGAACCGTCGTTCTGTTCGCGTGTCGGTTACGCAAAATTAAATTTACACGAACCGCAAATTGGTTACGTCATGACCTGTAAATGTTCAGAAATTAAAACTTGCATACTTCACGATTACAGGAAGTTTATTCATGCAGACAATGATATTCCGACAACTGTTTTAGACTGATTTTTAGATACTTGATGTGCAGTAAACAACGTTATATTGCAACAGTTGTAACTTGCGATCAGTCTACGCTTTTAAAAAAGTTTTAAAGAAATGTGCTCGGACCGCTTGGGATGGCTAAATTATCTGCTGCTTTTTTATCTCTAAAGGAATATATGTAGATATACTATTGGATTGGCTATAATTATACATATGTCAAAAACAGTTTGAACATAAATAGGAATCCAAAAGTGTCCAAAAAATTGAAAAATACTAACATCGCAAAATGAGCTTTAAAAAAACAAACATTTGGAATGTCACTGTAGTATATAAGTACAATTGTTAAAGTGAAAGTAGCATAGCCACAGCAAAACTAAAAAACTAATCTCTCCAAATGAGTATGTATCTATTTCAAAGGCATAGCGCCCATTACATACAGTACGCATGTGTGTAATGCAAAAACAAAATCCGAGAATATTTTGAAGCTTAAAATTGACTCAAAAAAAAAAGATTTAAAAAAAGCTTCCAAAAAGGCTTAGAATACATTTACAGGTGTCCTAAGTTTCAAACTTTTCACAGGGGGAGACCTCCCGAATCCCCCCGCTATGCCCCTGTATTTTGTTTTAGTACTGGGGGGCATATTCAGTTTTTTTATAATATTGTTAACTTTAGCATTAAAGACATTAGTAAAATGTTTTTTTTTGTATTTGTTTTAACTTCTGTTTGAGCTAAAAACTATGTATTTAAAATATAATTTCAACATAATTTTGAGGTAACCAATCAGATAACCCACGGGTTACGCAATTATAATTCACGTAACCGAACAAAATGGTTACCTAGGTAAAAACCATGTGAACCGACTTCCGGTTACCTCAGATTTCGAAATATTGTCCCCTGGAACATAAAACCAATTTAATATTACAACTTAGATTACTTAGTGATTCTAACTGATATTGTCAAGTATAAATCATTAAATCCACTTGAAAGTGTTAGCATCCACAACAGCTGCTGTCACCAATACAAATCACACAATACAGGGTTTACTGTTTATTAACAGATAACTGGTTGGAGGAAAATAAATCAGAATATAAAAGACACAAAATAATTTTGAGTTTATGTTGGATTGAGGATACAACACGTGTGAAATTGAAATATTTTATTGTATCATGCCATGTTTTACTCAGACCTGTCAGCTTTTACTATGTTATTGTTTTAACCACGTCATATTAATTATGTTACATGCTTTAAGCATACATTATAATGTGGAGTTTAGCACTATATAAATGAACTTATTATTATTATGCATGTACCGGTAATATATGCTAGAGTTCAAAGGCGTGTATTATTTTGTGGTTAAAAGAGCATTGATTAATTAACCACTCATGTCTACGGGAACTAGACTACAATGGATTGGTTGTGACTTAATTATCAATCATTCTGTCCCGATCAATACAAAGGGGTGGGATATAGCCCAGTGATAGAGCGCTCGCTTGATGTGTGGTTGATCTGGGATAGATCCCCGTCGGTGGGCCCATTGAACTATTTCTCATTCCAGCCAGTGCACTATGACTTGTATATCAAAGGCTGTGGTATTTGCTGTTTCTGGGATGGCGCATATAAAAGATTATTTGCTGCTAATCGATAATAGTAGCCCATGAAGTGGCGACAGCAGGTTTCCTCTCTCAATATCTGTGTGATCCATAACTATATATCAGACGCCATATACTGTAAATAAAATGTGTTGAGTGTGTCGTTAAATAAAACATTTCCTTCTTCCGATTGATATGACCAAACAAATTTGGAGGTGGTGATCAGATGCCGGAACCTTCAGTGGATATTATAAGTTGTGGAATCATCACTAAGGGTATATGGCTTTTTATGTACCCTCTGTGTGTTCTTTTACGCCAAGCCAAAGGCGAGGGTACATAAAAAGCCATATACCACAAGAGATGCTTCTACAACGAATTTATCTTGCTGACATGTTAAACCATATAGCCAAATAATCAAAATAAAGCCAGACAATAATTGTTAACAATTTATTAACATGTTTTTTTGGTTTGTTTAACGACGCACTCAACACATTAGAATTACGGTTATATCGGCGTCGGACATATGGTTATGTCAAGAAAAAAACCCAGTGGGTAGCTGACGGGGATCGATCCTAGACCGACCACGCATCAGGCGGGCACTGTATCACTGGGCTATGCTGCCCGCTCAGTTTATTAACAGTGCCGTACCATGCGGACGCGAACGAAACCACTTCCCAGTGACGAAAAATAGTTCCATCAATAAACGAGTTTTAAACTTCAAATGTTTGTAATATGAAATTGTCTGAAACAGATATTAAAATAACTGATTGATTAGCAATGTTATTTATAATCTAATTATAGCTTTAGTATTAATTGGGGTGGCTTGAAACTTGGAAATTACAGACGGGGTATAACACAATTTGGCTCTGCCCACAGGGGTATAAGGGATTTGTCCAATGGCAAACAACCAATGAGATTAAAGAATTTTACATGAAGGCAAGATAAAGGCACATAAATAGAGTTTTGGTTGGTTGATATCTAAATTGGTAACCCTATTCCATTATCACATTAGTAACAGGGCCCTACGGGCAACTTAGAGAGGCACCACAGCAGCAATGAGGTCTAATTAACAAGCTACTCTTTATCTACTAAATTCCAAAACTATATTAACTCCACCCCACCACCCCCTGCCTGCTACCGATCCTGATCGGACTGCTGGTGCTCCCTTGCATCTGCCAGTGCAGGTGGTCCCTCCTACCTCCCCCCCCCCCCAACTTTCTGTCTTGGACAAAAGAGCTTGCACCCAAGACAGGCGTGCGCTACAACAGCTTGCTCTGAATATGCACATTAAACCCTATAACCTGACCTGACCTGTTGATATCAGTTAGCCAATTCAAGGTGTTCCAAGAATGTACCATCCTTGTCATGTTATTACTGGAATATCAAGACTGCATGGATGATGTCTGCAGTGTTCATTAATTGACTGGCATTTTGCATGTGACAAAAAGTTTTAAACAACAAAAATAAAAAGTAGGTCTACTTGCTACCAACTATCAAGCTCATTATGTGAAAGGTCTGCAATATATTAAACAGATTTTTGTTTTACCACCAACGGGTCAAAGTTGGAAAACTTGCTATTTAAAAAAAAAAAAAAAGCCCTTCTCCCCCTCGCAACAAGATAAGTATGTTTGTTTATCTAGAATGTTACAATATTTCAAACTTACACCAGCAACATCGTCATCGAGATATCATTGGGTTTTTTCTAAATAACTTTTTCTTGCCCCTAAAAATATTAATTTGGAACAGTGTATATAACATAATTATGTCCCTTTAAAAATTGGGGAACATTTTGTTTTTAAAATTTTGATTAGAAACATTTTGCTGGCAGTTTCAAAATTTATTAGCAGCTAGTAATTAACATTACAGGATTGTGTAGCCATCTCTGAAACAAAATGCAATTTGTTTTGTTCAATGATACCACTAGTGCACATTGATTTATTAATCATCAGCTATTGGATACCTAATTTTGGCATAAAGAAGAAACCCGCCACATTTTTCAGTACTAGGTAGTAGCAAGGGATCTTTTATATGCACCATCCCACAGACAGGATAGCACATACCACAGCCTTTGATATACCAGTTGTTGTGTACTAGCTGGAACGAGAAATAGTCCAATGGGCCCACCGACAGGGTTTGACCCTAGATTGACCACTTATCAGGTGTATGCTTTATGCTTGGGCTACATGCTGCCACACTTGCATAACAAAGACATGATACGATACTAAACATTGAAATGTTCTTTGAAAATAATTTTAATGCTTTGTCTTTATTTTTCAGACACTGTTTAATGTAACACTGTGTATTGGGTATTTCGGATTGCTCACCGCAGCCTCTCCCAACTATATCTGGATTCTCATCCTGCGTGGAATGGTTGGAGTGGGGATGGGCGGCAGTCCGCAAGGGTAAGTCCTAATTCTGCTACATTCTTCCTTTCTTTTAAATTATTTTCGTACTTATGTCCAATTAAAGTCCAATCATGCTATATGGGCTGTGTGTCCAGGACAGTGGATTAGTTGTTAGTGAGAGAGAAGAGGGTGTAGTGGTCTTACACCTACCCATTGAGTCATTAAAACTTGCTCTGGATGGGAACTTGTACCGGGCTGCGAACTCTGTACCTACCAGCCTTATGTCCAATGACTTAACCACAGAACTACCGAATATCTGTCTGTAGGAAAGTACATATAAAAGATCCCTTCCTGCTAATGGAAAAATGTAGCAGGTTTCCTCTGACATCTACGAGTCCAAATTACTAAATGTTTGACATCCAATAGTTGATGATTAATAAATCAATGTGCTCCAGTGGTGTTTTTAAGTAAAAAAAAAAAACACTTTAACTTTATCAAATGTCATATAGAGTTTTGTGGTTATATCCAAATGTCTTACCTTTTGTGACACCCAATAGCTGATGTGTGCTGGGGTGTTGTTAAACATGCATTCATTCATTCATTCATTCATTCATTCATTCATTCATTATCCAAATGCTGACTCTAACCAGATGTATCTTTGTAGCTAAGTAAAGGAGCCTTTAAACAATTAAAGTTACACATTACCAACATTATCTCACTCAGAATATCCATTTTTGTTTGTCCAATATGATTTTGAATTTAACCACCTCGTATTTTATGAGATAAAATCCAGTATGAGCTATTACAAACCTTATGTTAAAAACCAGACAAACATTGAAAACATACAGACATTATAATTATGATTCATCCACTACTTAACAATATATTTATTTTTGTTATTTGTGAGTATGTTTCAAAATTAACTATTACCTTTTTTCAGTTTCACTCTGCTGGCAGAGTACTTACCGTCCAAAAACCGGGCAAAGGTTCTCATATTTTCTCAGGTTTGTGTAGTTTTAAAAACTTAACTTTTTATTCTTCTCTGGAATCCTCCATTACTTATCGTATTAAAAATTTCACAATTTGTATCAGGACAGAATGTAACTCAGTGGTAAAGCACTCGCTTGATGAATGGTCGGTTTGGGATCGATCACTGTCTGTAGGCCCATTGGGCTATTTATTGTTCCAGCCAGTGCACCACAAATGGTTTATCAGAGGCCATGCATGGTATGTGCTGTCCTGTCTGTGAGATGGTGTATATAAAAGATCCCTTGCTATTAATAGAAAAATGTAGCAGGTTTCATCTCTGAGACTATATTTCTAAATTACCAAAGATTTGGCATCCAGTAGCCAATGATTAATAAATCAATGTGTTCTAGTGGTGTCTTTAAGCAAAATAAACTTTAACTTTAACCATTTATATAGAATCACACTCTGTGTTTGAGATTAACATGATTTGTCGGTATTCCATTAGGATACCGGGTATTAAGGTTTCAAAGCCGGGTTTCCACCTGACAATTTTGGATCAGGATTTATCTCAGTCGGTTGAGCGATCGCTTGAGGTGCTTGCGTCACAGGATCAAACCACCTCAGTGAATCCATTCAACTGATTGTTTTATTCTCATTCCAGCCAATGTGCCACAACTGGTCAAAGGCTGTGGTATGTGCTTTCCTGTCTAAGGGAAAGTGTATATAAAAGATCCCTTGTTGCTAATGGAAAAATGTAGTGGGTTTTAATGTCAGAATTATCAAATGTTTAATATTCAATAGCTGCTGATTAATTAAATTTATCGGTGTACTCTAGTGGTGTTGTTAAACCAGACCAACAAGCTTGACGTATCATGATCTGAGATTAATATGATTTCTGTTTTGGGTTGTGTTTTTTGTGTGTGTGTTTTTTTTTATCCCACTGTCCCATTTCATTTTTCTCATTTGAATTCCATCTCATTTCTTCCCGATGTGACAACAACTCCTATCTTTGAACTTCTTTTGCTGTCCACTTTCACATCTCCACACCTCAGGCCTTGCCTCTCCATTTAATAATGTGTGTGCTTCTTCATCAAACTCCTGATGGTCGTATAATGTACCTCACTGATTCTTTTGTTTATTATTTAAGGGACCATTCATAATTTTTACAAACATATAAAGAGTATTCTCTTTTTATTTTTGTGGTTCCATACGCCCCTTTCTTTAAAAGCATACACCATACTACTTTGATGAAAATTTGTTTTTATTTTCATTTTTCTCATGCTAGCCAATGCACCACGACTGGTATATCAAAGCCTGTTATATGCTACCCTATCTGTGGGATGGTGCATATAAAAGATCCCTTGCTGCTAATCAGAAAGTTCTGTCTTGGACGGAAGAGCTTGCTTTGCAAGCACTTGCACCCATGACAGGCGTGCGCTACAAGAGCTTGCTCTGAATGTGCACGTTAAACCCTATGACCTGACCTGACCTAACCTAATCAGAAAGAGTAGCCCATGAAGTGGCGACAGTGGGTTTCCTCTCAATATCTGTGTGGTCCATAACCATATGTCCAATGCCATATAACCATAAAATAAAATGTGTTGAGTGCGTCATTAAATAAAACATTTCTTTCTTTCATTATCATTTGAACATTCTCCTTCACCCTAACCTACTGTATGCTTGTGAAAGATAACTGTGAATTCAATGATCCTGAAGACATTTAAAGGTTAACCTTATCATAAAATTGGTTACTTGGAGCTAAGTATGTTGTTTATTTATTTTTTCAGATTTTCTGGGCAGCTGGTTCTATGTTTGAGATTCTGCTAGCCGCTCTTGTGATACCGACTATTGGGTGGCGATGGCTGCTCGTATTTTCAGCCATTCCTGTTTTGACTGTGGTCCCACTACTTTGGGTTTGTTGGTTTACTTGTATATAGTACTTATACATAATAGATACACACATATTTTTACCAGCCTTGGTGGTGTCGTGGTTAAGCCATCAGACATAAAGGTAGTAGGTACTGGGTTCGCAACACGGTTCCGGCTCCCACCCAGAGTGACTTTTAACAACTCAGTGGGTAGTTGTAAAACCGCTACACCCTCTTCTCTTACAATAACAACTAACCCACTGTTTTGGACGGACAGTCCAGATAGCTAAGGTATGTGTGCCCAGGACAGCATGCTTGGACCTTCATTAGATATAAGCATGAAAATAAGTATAAACAACAAAAACAACATATTGGGAATACAACATGAATGGCTGTTAGATACTATATAATATATTACAGGCCTTTCCATTTGAAAATAGCAGGAGAGCAATCCACTGTTCTCCTGAATATGATCCCAGGCAAGAAATACCAAATAAGGAATGCAATTTCAAAAAATTAAAAAATTTAAAAAAAAATTGTGTATAGCTTTATTTAGAATGTAACAGGTTGATAGTTCTACACATTTTCCATTTGCCATCTCTGCAATAGACCAGAAACACCTTTTAGCTACGTTCTGGTGTCCACTGGTGTATGATGAAAATGTACCAATATTGAAAACAGATTTCTCACACAAGCATGCGAAATGTTTCTATTTAATAATTTGAAACAGTTGATAGATTACCCATTTCACATATTGAATATATATTCAGTGTTAATTATTTGTGTGCAACTATTTTGATTTTCAAGAAGTATTTTCTTAATTTCACTGTTGGACGTGACGTAGAGGCAGTAAGTAACACTAATAATAATAGGCTGTTATCAACATTTATGCATTCTGTTGCAGTGATAGTTTAGTGTTAAAGAACGAAACAGTTATTTTTACGACATTGCCTTAATAGTTTACAATTTAAAACAGTTCTTGACATTTTTCAACAATAGCCTATAGCAAAATGATTGAGGCGGGCAATAAACTACTCGCCAATTGTAAGTTTTAGGCAAGTATGAGGCACACGCGAGTCGCTGCTCACCTCTCATGGAGAGGCCAGTATTAAAAATATTTCAACATACAATTCATTTCTAGTGGGTGCTAGCAATTCTGTTTCTTAAATACATTTTCAAATACTGGTTTTAAAAGAAATTGAGCATCTTTTCCAGCTAATGAAACAATTAAAATGATTAATAGATGTACTATTCCCATCTGTGGAAAAGTGCAAATAAAAGAGGCCTTGCTGGAATTCAGAGCAGCTTATGTGAATGCATGGGTTTACTTTCACTTTTTCTTGAGCAAATGTCAATAAATAACCAAATAACTAGCTAAAGTTAAAACAAATATTCATTTCCTCTTCTATGTCCTAAGCAGGGAACCAAGAACCTTGATTTGAGCAACTGCAAATAATTAAATTTCTGCTCCATTCATTACAATTTAACATCATTCCATTGGTCCAGCTGTAGCAAAGCAAGTTTGTTTATTTCTTGATGTACATAAAAAAATAAATAAAATAACATTGTCAGGGAACATATCTGATGATGTCACATAGCTGATGATGTCACATAATCTGATGATGTCACATAGCTGATGATGTCACATAGCTGATGATGTCACATAGCTGATGATGTCACACATCTGATGATGTCACACATCTGATGATGTCACACATCTGATGATGTCACATAGCTGATGATGTCACATATCTGATGATGTCACACATCTGATGATGCCACATATCTGATGATTTTACATATCTGATGATGTCACACATCTGATGATGTCACATATCTGATGATGCCACACATCTGATGATGTCACACATCTGATGATGTCACACATCTGATGATGTCACACATCTGATGATTTTACATATCTGATGATGTCACACATCTGATGGTGTCACACATCTGATGATGCCACACATCTGATGATGCCACATATCTGATGATGCCACATATCTGATGATGTCACTCTATATTGGTAGTTTGTCTTACTGAGTGTTATAGTTGAAGAAC
>JAECMU010220167.1:0-10128 GCA_016106625.1 Dracogyra subfuscus | reverse complement strand
ATCTTTTTAGCACTTTAACGTTCTTTCTCGGACATCCAGATAACTTCTACTCATTGTTATAAAGTTAAGGCAGAACGATTTTTCGGTGGCATTTTGTTTGATAGTTTGTTCATAAATAAATAAAACAAAAATGAAATTTACTTTTATTTAATTGGGATCTATTAAGTGACATGTTCTACTCATTATTAGTTTTATGTTGCCGCTAATCCGTTGGTACGGTACTTGCATTGGGATTACGTCGCGATCCGCAAACAAAACAATGTTGGTAAACAAAGGTCGTGATTTGCTAAAGCATACAGCCTTAACTAAATCCATTAATGGTTGCCGCTTGGTGCAAACTGCTTGTGAACAACGATCATGACCAGTTAACGGTAGGAACTACATAGACTCCATGATTATAAATGCCTTTGATAATACCGCAAGAACGTAGATACTGTAATACATGCTGCTTTCGTAGGCTACAGCCAATGAGAAGTCACCTTGTTAGCGATGATTGAGCTGAACTAATGAATGCAAATTATACAAGCGCCGGAAGGAACCGAACAGCTGTTGACATTTACCAAATTAACAAAATAATTAAAATAATGCTTAGTATTAGTAACGTATATTTGTTTACGACAATAACATCATGTGATAACATCAAAATAATTTATTATTTGTTGAGTCGAATCAAATTGCCAAACTTTCCAGTCACGTGACACAACAATGGCGGCACTGCAGAAAACGATGGGATTTATCGGGACCTAAATCGCTGTACGATTATATATGGTGGGAAGAATTTGAAAATAAATGTGGCTGGCGGATATTTTGGCCGCTAATGCAGGTTCAGACCTATTTTTTTTGCTGTAAAATAGTGGCCACTGGCCGTGTTGGACAGGTGGCCGCTCTAGAGAGGTCAAATAAAGAAAGAAATGCGTTGAGGGGTTTCTGGGTGGCCATTATGGGCAGGTGGCTGTTATATAGAGGTGCCCGTTAGACCAAGTTCGACATACATGTATATATATGTGAACAAATCTGTGCTTCTCAAACTTTAATCTTGAAAAAACAAAACCCGTTCCATAGCAATTAAGAGCCGAGTGTATCTACATGTACACATACATTTAAATTGTTTCAAACAGTCAGTGACATGCAACTACATGTACATGTAACTGTAGATGATTTGTCACGGTAAATATATAGGCTCACAATTAACACGTAGCAAAAGGTACATGTTCTGCTGCACATTACACACAGTTCGTTATTTAACAATCAGGATCCACATTTTCGAAGCCATCTTAGTGCTACGAAATAGTAAAACTATCGTAGGTTGTGACATCACTACAGCAGACGCTATAGTGACGTTATAACTTCCAATATTTTTACGATTTCGTAGGTTAAGATTGCTTTGAAAATATGGGCCCTGGTTCACATGCAACTTTTGCTTTTCATCTTGAAGTAATATAAACATACAACTTTAATATATTCAATAACTTTATTCTAGATTGGCTTCTTAATTGCTATGGAACGGGTTTTGTTTTTTCAAGATTAAAGTTTGAGAAGCACAGATTTGTTCACATGCCACAAAATGAACTTTGAGCCTTTAATTAAGCCTAGTAAAGGATTCAAGGTACCGTAATACATGTACGTCATAATGATTGGCACAAATGTAGTTTGACATCACACACATTAACTAGGGGTGTAACAATATATAGAGGCTATTTCATGGGGTTTTTTCGAATACGATTTTTATGTCAACGAGTGGTGTGTGAAAACCATATTTTCACAAATTATGAAGCATATCCTATCGAAAAACACGTAACATCATGATATATTTCTTCTTATGGAACGTTTCCAGAAAATTTACTTTACCATAGACTTTTAAAAAGAAATCTGATTAAAATTTATCTTTATTAACATTTATTTAACAATACTGCAGCTGCAAACGTACATACCTGACAATGCGATCCTCTAAAAAGTAAAAACTTCAATTTGTTTTGGATATTTTATCGTTACTGCGCTTCATATCAATGTTTTTTATAGGTACCGTTGTTTATATTACATTTGTTTATTTCTCAAATACGATTAGATGCATTGGTAATTAACAAATTTAAATATGAAGAACCAAGACAAAGGGAGATAATTTAATCATGCACTTTTACAAAAACGTAAATACAACTTCTATATTTTCACTGTAACTAAAAGTACCCCAAGTTTAGGCCTATCTTGATTTTGTTTTTGTAAAAAAAAAGTGTATGACATCACAAAGTTTCATGCATTCAACCAGCCTCCTGAATTATGTTCATAACATGAGTCACAGGCGAATGTAGTCAATGTAACTTCAATATGGAAGCATTTAAATGCTGGTTAAAGCAAAATAAATTGGTATATTTCTTATCGAGAACTCCAGCATTACAAATATGGTTTTAACTTGATTAATACATCAAAAAACAAACCAGCCTTAAATGGTTGCACTTTCCTGTGAAAATGTGGACATGTATGTTGGTGCAATGTGATCCTGGACTAGACAACAAACTCACTCATCATTAATCAGTTTTAGCCCAAGTGCTCTGGCCGCAATGAGAGTGTGTAACTGTCCTAATGTCCGACTTGCTCTCTAGCTTGCATATCAAAACTGCGCAATCTGTGCCTACCAAATGGCAGTCAAAGATTCCCGCCCTAATACAACAACAATCCTAGGTTTGTTGTTAAACATCGATCATTTTCGAGTTCACTGATAAACTTTTTTTTGACATATTAATCACCAATACACATACTACAGGAAGAAACATGATAGCACCCACTTTCAATAATGTTCCAATTAAATATGTACATGTACATGCATGTAGGTGATGACTGGTTTCTTCCTGTAGTGTGTGTCTAAATGACTGTCTTAATTGCTCTCTTATGGTCAAGAGTATTCGTGTGAAATCAGTTTTTACTTTAAATAAATATATATATAATGTTTTTGCTTTCTGCAAAACATTTTCACTTAAATTGTATTTATGGATGTGAATACATATTCATATTTGTCACCTTATATTTGTGATGTGTTTCGTATTTACCACCATGTGTATTTGTTACACCCCTGACTGTAATATGCATATGTAAATCTCATCAGAACATAAGCTCATGTGTACCTGTACATAATGCCAGTTTTATAAGGGGGAAGAGGGGGCAACTGCCCCAGGCCCCCCTGCCAGAGGGGCTTCCCAGATTAAGGATTCCTTTATTAAATTGTTTTAATAATTATGAAATTAGTTCATTTTGGTTATTTGTCATGTAATTTAATTTCTATGTTAAGGGTGCCTCAGCCCTCCCCCCCCACCCATGTAAGGTCAAAATTCGGCCCTGTCTGCATGTACACTTACAAGCTAGTAGGTCTTAAATTGATGGAAAATAAATATTAATCAGGTTAATAACATGTGACAAATATCAAATGGGTATATTATGGGTATATATACCGTAAGTTATAGGATAAAATAAATAAAAAACACTGCTCAATAGCAGATTCCAGATCTACCATCATTTTCTTTCTTTCAAATTTAAAACATTTACATATCGCTACATTGGACTTTTTTTTTTTTTTTTTTTATCAATGTGTTACATGTAGTACATAATATATACATTTTGTATGTAAACCTGAGAGCCTCTTGAATCTTATAATTACCTCTCACATTACTGGAGCAGTAGCCTGAATCTAGCGGTCCATCCAGAGATATATCAGTATCAGGAACTCTTTGATTGACCATATTTCCATAAGTCTGCTGGATTTTGTGCAACACGTACAGGGCAACTGCTAGGGTAGCAACCACTGGCACAGCAACAGTTAGTATGGACCCAAGCATTGTCACCAGTTTCCTTTGGGCTGCACCTGGAGTGTTCGTCTACATTGACAAATATGTGGTCTAGAGTGTTCTGAAATACAGATTTTGAAAACATTTATAAATAATAAGGCTGCAACAGACATAAAAGTACCGTGAGTTGCCCCCCAATCAAACCTTTTTTCTTTTCTTTTTTACTGGATTAAATTTTTAAAATCATACATACATAAATACACACACACAGACAGTGTGGGTTGCCACATAGATCGAACTCCAGGGAAGACATGCTTGAAACCTCTGTGGTATATGACCATGTTAAAAACTTACGGAACAGAACATTGAAACTGATTTGAATGTGACAAAATCAAAATAGATTTTGTAGTTTTAACTCACACTAACATGATTGAATGCACACATTCAGAAACCCTGTAGCAATGAAACATTTTAATTTTCCATTTCTACAGGGTTTAATTATTCAGTTACAGGTAATTGAGTGTCATCGGTATTGTTTTAACTTTAAGTGATTTGCATGAAATAAGAACAGATCAGATGGCACCAAGACTTGCATGTACATGATCAACATAACCATCCAACTATTACTTTAAGAAACAATAAATATGCTTTTTATGCTTTGTAATATTATAACTATAAGTACATTGTATATTTTGGTAAAAAAACCTAATATATATATTTTATTAGTAGCCTACTATTGTAGCATTTACAATATCTGAACTAAACGTACACGTTAGCATGCCAAGTATATAGGACAGCCTTTACTGCAGATTTTACCCTCTTGCATTAATTGCCACAAAGAAGACTGCTACCCCAGTCTAGGTTGCACATTTCTACCTTTATTCTCTTTGTACTGCATTATTTTAGTATTTATTTTTTATAAATCAGAGACAATCTGCATACCTTGGCTGTTCTACCATTTTGTCTTCAACCCTGTATTAAAAACAAGATTTAATCTGCATAATTTAATAGTAATTTGCAAAGAAACATTCTAATATATACTGGATTTCTTTTTTCAATTTTTGTTATATGTTTCGGTATATGGGTTTAAAACTTAAGAACATGTTTTTATGAATTTTAACCTTATTCATTATGAGGTTATATGCCAATTCTTTGGTTTCCTTTTTAAGCAAACAGACTACATGTATGTACGGTGAGCACATGGTTATTATTCAATGAAGAACATTCTAAGTTTGATTTTGGATGTGCAGTTAAAATTTCAATGCAATAATTGGAGAGCTAGTTGAATTTGAGAAGGGCCAGAATGATTTTTCTTCAACTGGCCGGCCTGCTGGCGACCATGGTGTTTATGTTATTTTCAACCCTGGTTAATACCTACAGTGTACTTACTAAACATAAAAATTCCTCAATCTTGATTTTAATCAGAGGCTGGACCTACATAAAGTGTGTTTATGCCTGTCTGCCCTCTCCCTCTTAATTCCTGATTTTAATAAAAAAAATAATGGAGTAAGACCAAAAACAAAACCTTCACTAAAATAATCTTTATTTTTTTTAAAGTTGGGGGCGAACTGAAGAATAGTTGGATTCAAAGTGACAACCAGTTGGTGCCCAAATGACATTGGGGGCTACCTGGTTCGATTAGGGTCTGGTACCTCATACGAAGTGTGGGTTGCCCACCCCCCTCCCAATATATGACATATACGTAGCAAGTATACTGTGCTCTTTTAAAACACATGCACTATGATTTTACTTCATATGACTTTGTGCAAAACTTTGATATAAATTATAACTTGAAATTAAAGTCTGAACCAAATTGTTAACAACTACAAAAAATTACTCTCCTACCTTTAATTACTGTTACATTTCCCCCAAATTTTGTCCACACACACGTTGTGAAAAAAACATTACAGTGATCGACACAGCTTCCACACTAGTAATGATGTCGCCAGTATCGACTTTGCTAAGAAAGAATAGGGCAAAATACATGCAGTAATTAGCCGTCTGCCATCTTGCTTTTTTATGGAATTTTATTCTTCAAGAGGGGTGAAAGCCTCCAAAGTATGTGACATAATTAATATAAAATCAATGATCTTTAGTGGTATATATTTAAACCAACAAAAAACAATTAAAAAATTAATATGATGTCATCATGTTGGCTTTTATATCATAACATGTTATGATGTTGCAAGATTAAGTCATATCCTTTCACCACTCTTGGAGAATATTCTATAAAAAGTCCAAATATCAGCCAGAACAAAATTACATGCTTTTTGCCTATGCAATCTCAGCGAAGTCGATATTGGTGCAGTGTTTCTGCTAGAAAGACATTTTTGGGTATAGCACTATGGAACTGAATGTGACCACAATCAACAGGGGGTGTGGGGAGCTTCCCAAGAAAGATATTGGGTTACGTTTATGGTTAGGGTTAAGAAAATCACATATTAATGATGAGAGTATATAAGTAGCTTTGTCACAAGGTTAACTTCAAAAAAAGAAAATCTGGGTATGGCGCAATACCGTATTCGTGAATGGAATACTCATTTTACTCTCTGGCAGAAACCCTGTGTAATTCACCAAGGTAAACATCTATGGTCCGGTTAACATTTGTTATGGCACAGCAATAAACATCACAATATCTTGTTGGAGACATTTATCTTGATGAACTACTGTCCGAACCAAAATGTTAACAACTACGAAAAATTATTCTCCTAGGTTTACCTTTACATTTCCCCCAATTTTGTCCACACACAAATTGTGAAAAAAACATTACAGTGACACAGCTTCCACATATGAAACTGTAACGATGTTGCCAGTGTCGACTTTACTGAGATAGCATAGGGAAAAATGCATGCAGTTTTCAGCCATCTGCCATTTTGACTTTTTATGGAATATTCTTCAAGAGGGGTGAAAGCCTCCAAAGTATGTAACATAATTAGTATAAAATCAATTATCTTTAGTGGTATATTTAAACAAACCAAAAAAAATTAAAAAAAATTAATATGACGTCATATCATTTCAACCCTCTTGGAGAATATTCCATAAAAAGTCAAAATATCAGCCAGCACAAAATTACATGTTTTTTGCCCAATATTGGTGATATGGTTATCATCTAGTATGTGGAATATATGTCATTGCAATGGTTTTTCCTAGATTTCTGTCTGGACAAAATGTGAGTAAAATTTAACAAAAAATAAAGGTGGGAGAGCAATTTTTGGTAGTTGTTAAAGGTAGAGTAAACAACAACAAGACCCTTATGTACATGGGCATACCAAGGATTTTGAAAAGGGGGATACCCTGTTGCATGTGAAAGGAAATCGAAAGTATTCATTTGTACAACGAAGGGAGGTATGCCAACGTACTGGAGTCTGCGGATTCATACAATTTGCGCAAAGGGGTTCTTGTGTGATACTACATGTGTATAATAGTAGTACAAATTGTAGATCCGTTTTCCATACGATCGATGTTGGTTGATTTGGGTGTGATGATTTACCCAATACTACCCAATACTTATCCAATACCACTACTATTATGTATACATGTAGTATCACACAAGAACCCCTTTGTGCAAATTGTATGAATCCGCAGACTCCAGTACGTTGGCATACCTCCCTTCGTTCACCCTTCTATAAATTATAATACAAATAATATATACCCGGTACAATATATAATAGGTTTCTCTTTTTAAAACTTTGTAAGAAATGAAACAACAAATCTACAAAGATATCACATGTTTAATGATCATATTGATATTAACAACAACAATCATATTCATATTATTTATCAAATGTTTGCTAAAATGCACTCCCACTTTGCATCTTGGGAACATAACAAGAGTGGTGTGAATTTTGAGCACAATCACAAGTAATTAAAACATTTTCATCAAAGTTTTAGATTTTTCAGATTTTGATAATTTTCTTTGGATTGTTTTTTTTTTACACATGATAGTTTGGGCCTAGGACACATAAAATCAGCAGCTTGTGTAGTAATGGGTAAGTATTGGGTAGTATTGAATAAGTATTGGGTAGTATTACTAGAATGCCAGACAACTCGGACCCGTGGACATCTCGGACCAGACAACTCGGCCCATGTCGAGCCAGCTCGGCCTAGAGTTCTGAGACAACTCGGCCCACCGCAAGACAACTCGGCCCGGTCACAGAAATAAAAGAGTGTGTTTTTTGTTAGTTTTGAATTAGTCTCACCTTAACCTAAACGTCCCGAAACGAAGTGTCATGTCGGATTGATAAATTGCTGATCCATTTATCTTTGAAGATAGTTTCCGCTGTTCAAATAATTTGGTTTTGTTCTACAATCAGTGACCTAAACATTGGTGATAATCCCAGGAAAAACATGAATTTATTTATCGTTGTAACAACAATTGCGGACATAGCCTCCTGACTTCCTGCTTTTAAGAAGTAATTCCAATTGGTGAGCATGATGCCATTTTCAGCAAATAATGTATAAAGCCGTCCAAATTATTATTATTATTATTATATATTATATATATAAACCACAAACCAACCGTGAAACAAATGTGTGCGTATAATTTTCGCATTGTTCGCTTCCAACCTTATGTCGCGAAATTAATATGCACGCACTATTTTCCACTTTGCTTAAAGTAATGTCTAAATTTTCTAGTAAACCATAAAGGAAAACACAAACAAAATACAGTCATAATTAAAATTATTGAAAAATAAATCATATTGTCATTTGTTTATTTTTTATATTGAATCCTAAGTGCGAAACGATAAATATATATACGAGCTGTCCTTGATGGCGACTAATCGTTTATTCGTTTATCTACCAAAGGGTGTTAACAGTTAACACATGAAGCTGTGAGTTGTGATTCTAATACAGGTGAAATTGGTCTGCACATGTCGTAATTTTACTGCTTTGGCATTCAAGCATATAAATACTGTATTATACATCGACTGTTCAATTCTGCTACTTGAAATTCAGATTTGGACATATAGCCGCTTTCCGCAAGTAGCAATGAACCCGTATCAATAACTCGGGTCCGAGTTGTCTGGGCCGAGTTGTCCACGGGTCCGAGTTGTCTGGTCCCCTATTACTATAGTCCGAATACTCTGACTGTAAGAGAGCTAGACGGACATTTTGACAGTTATACGCTATCAACAGTCAGAGACCATCCTATGTCTTTTTTTGGCAAATCTTGACTACCAAACGGTAGGCAAAGATTCCCGCTCTAAATTACCACAACAATCCTATGTTTGACGTCAAATACCTTTATATCGACCATTTTCGAGTTAACAAATGGAAATAAATTCACATATCAATCACTAATACACATAATACAGAGAGAAATTCGACATCACCCTCACTGTGCCGCCATTCGTGTCGGTCCGTGTTGCTTCGTGTAGCAATTAAAAAGGTCGGCGATCTATTTTGAGACGTAGATCACGTGATTAGTTCGGGAGTGACAGTTATGTCAAAAACATCACTTAATGTCTGTGCAGCACTGGGCCCACCTTTAAATTGTGTACAAATTCCTGTTCTACGCAACCGTCCACTTTTATCCTCGAAACGTTGTTTACAGCATGCACATTCCATCGCAGAAACACAAAACCAACTCTTCCATGCTGTAACGTCACTTGGTATGAGACAGCCCCTGTAACTGCTTTATAAATTATACAGCGTAATCGCCCAGTGGGCGATCACGTGATCTACATATCAAAATAGATTGCCGAGCTTTGAAATTCTTACACGAAGCGACATGGACCGACACGAATGGCGGCACAGTGAGGGTGATGTCGAATTTCTCATTGTAGTATGTGTATTAGTGATTAATATGTGGATTTTTTTTTCATTTGTTAACTCGAAAATGGTCAATGTAAAAGTATTTGACGTCAAACATAGGATTATTGTGGTATTAGAGCGGGAATCTTTGCCTACCGTTTGGTAGTCAAGATTTGCCAAAAAAAGACAGGATGGTCTATGACTGTTGAGAGCATATAACTGTCCAAATGTCCGTCAAGCTCTCTTACAGTCAGAGTACTCGGCAGGGCTAGCTCTGGGTTGCTATTATTGTTCGCCAAAAAATTCGCCAATCTTCAATTTCTTTCGCCAATCTAAATATATATTCGCCAGTAACATTTACATTTCAGTCAAAATATTTTGTTTTTTAATCTCGTTCATTATGACAATATAGTATATATGCTAACATGTACTTATTATTTAGTTTACTTATTGTAATTTAATACTGAAATGCTGCTGATGTTTAGGGCTGCCTGTAGCCCAGTAGTAAAGCATTTGTATGACGTGCGGTCAGTCTAGGGTCAATCCCCGTAGATGGGCTCATTGAAGTCGGTGCATCACAAGTGGTACATCACAAAAGAGA